>CM070773.1:111576325-111851325 GCA_036346955.1 Dipus sagitta
CGCCCCCTTGTGCATCTGGCTAACGTGGGTCCTGGGGAATCGAGCCTAGAGCCAGGGTCCTTAGGCTTCACAGGCAAGCATTTAACCTCTAAGCCATCTCTCCAGCCTTATTTTTTACTTTTGTATTTTTTTTTTAAGATAGAAAAGAGCTATCTCCTGAGCCCAAGATTTCCACTGGGGGTCTTGAGAGATGGCTTAGCGGTTAAAGCGTTTGCCTGCAAAGCTTAAGGACCCAGGTTCGACTCTGCAGATCCCATGTAAGCCAGATGCACATGATGGCGCATGCGTCTGAAGTTCATTTGCAGTGGCTAGAGACCCTGGCGTGCCCATTCTCCCCCCCCCCCCCGTCTCAAATAAATAAAAATAAATCAGAAAAAAATATTTTTTTTTAAAAAAAGATTTCTACTGGCCCCTGAGGGAGATCCAACAATGAACTAATAAGGTGTTAATTTTAATTTTTTAATTTTTAAAATTTATTTATTAGAGACAGAGAGGGTGAAAGAGAGAGAAAGAATGGACTGCAAATGAATTCCATATGCATGCACCATCATGTGCATCTGGCTTATGTGGGACCTGAAGAATTGAACCTGGCTTCACAGGCAAGCATCTTGTCTGTCTAGCCCTTACTGTTTTTCTTTTTTTTTAAAAAAAATTATTTATTCATTTATTTGAGAGAGAGGAAGAGGCAGAGAGAGATCGAGAATGTGCGCAAACAGGGTCTCCAGTCACTGAAAATGAACTCCAGACTCATGCGCCACCTTGTGCATCTGTCTTATGTGGATACTGGGGAACTGAACCTGGTTCCTTAGGATTTGCAGGCAAGTGCCTTAACCACTAAGCCAGTCCTCCAGCCCCTAATTTTTTTTCTTGTAGTCACATAGGCTTTGTCTAGTATGTCTACTTACTCCACAGGATAAGTAGTCCTTTCTGATATTAAATGCCTATGCCTTTCCCACATTTTATCATATACTTTCAAAGAGTAAATCTGTGTAAGACACTTTCTTCAACAAAGGTTCTTGCCTACAAGGCCTAAGGATTGGGGTTCGATTCCCCAATACCCATGTAAAGCCAGATGCACAAAGTGGCGCATGCATCTGGAGTTCTTTTGGAGCAGCTGGAGACCCTGGTGTGCCCATTCTCATTCTCTCTTCTTCCCCCTATATCTTTTAGAAATAAATAAGTAAATAAATATTTTATCTTTTTTTCCCCAAGCCAAACTGTATCCAGCTTTATTAAAAATACTTTTCATAAACAGTCATCGTATTTCAGGGAGGACATGGGCAGACACTCAGTAACAGTATACAAGAACTTTCAAACTCCCTTCTTGTATGGACTACCAAAACCAGAAAGCCACTATAAAATCCAATGAAGTCTTCATGTGATGCTCAGAACAAGGGAGTTTAGAGTGAGGGTTGACGTTTCACATTGAACATGTTGTTTAACAACTTTTCACAAGCCAACCCAGACTTTCAGGAAATGAAATGAAAATGGAAGGATTATTAATCTGAAAAATCCACAATCTTTTAGAAAAGGTACCACAGCTCTTGAGAGGAACACCGTCATCTCAGTGATGTCACTGCAAAGTCCAGGTCATCTGACACACTGGCAGAACCAGTGTGAAGGGGTCAGGTCCCAGAAGGCCTCTGGTTTTAAGGGAGTTAAGTCTATGCTGATGGTGGAGGGGAGAACATAAAAATGGACTTTAGTTTTCTCATGCCACAAGGCATTTGTGCCAAGGTTGGCTACTGTGTCAACACAAGGGAATCCCTCCTCCCTAGAGCCAAGGGGAGTCTTTCAAAACTAGCAGGGAAAGGTGTTTTCCCATCACTCCAGCTTGGGAGACCTTCTGTTAGTGACACTTGTTCCTCCCCCCCCCAAAAAAAAACAATGAAGTGTTCTGTGTGTTAACAACAGAGCTTTAAAAATAAATAAATAAAACAAAATTCTGCATGTTTATAAACCTTGATAAAAAATAGTATTGCAAACTGTACAGTCACCAGAAGTACACAGCTATCAAAAATGCACACACTTCACTTGGCATCTCCAGCACCTCTGGCTTTCTGTGCCTGGTCTGTTTTGGCATCTCTGTTTCCTGCAGGGTTATTCCCCTCCTTGCCAGCGTCAGCTTTTCCCTTTTTCCCTTTGGGTACCTTCTCTCCCTTCTTTGCTGGGGTCTTTTTAGGCTTTGGCTCTGGCTTTAGAGGAACAGGTTTAGCAGACAACCTTGTGGGTCTTCTCTGTGGTTCGTCCTTCACCTTGGATTTATCTCCTTTAGAGTCCCCGCCTTTCTTTTAGGCATGGCAGGGTCGGGGGGGGGGGGGGGGATGTAGACGCTGAAAACTTCCATACTTATAGACAACAAACCATGGTAATTCTCTCCCCAAAAATATGTCTTTCTGTGTGTATTTATTTGTTTGTTTTTGTTTTTTGTGTTTTTTGTTTGTTTGTTTTTCAAGGAGATAGGGTCTCACTAGCCCAGGCTGACCTGGAATTAACTATGTAGTCTCAGGGTGGTCTCGAACTTCTGGAGATCCTCCTACCACTGCCCTCTGCATGCTGGGATTAAAGGCAAATGCCACCCTACCCAGCCCAAATATATATGTATGTATATATGTATGTATGTATGTATGTGTGTGTGTATATATAATTTTTTAGACAAATACTTTTTAAAATTTTTTTGTTTTTTATTTATTTATTTATTTATTTAAGAGTGACAGACAGAGCGAGAAAGAGGCAGAGAGAGAGAGAGACAGAGAGAATGGGCGTGCCAGGGCTTCCAGCCACTGCAAACGAACTCCAGACGCCTGGACACCCTTGTGCATCTGGCTAACGTGGGTCCTGGGGAGTTGAGCCTCGAACCGGGGTCCTTAGGCTTCACAGGCAAGCGCTTAACCACTAAGCCATATCTTCAGCCCTATATATATATATATATATTTAAAGGCACTTGTGGAACTATTTCTTCTCTCAAGACAAGTATCCTTAACCTTATGTACTTACCATGTATTGAAAAAACTGGTGTGACTTTAAAAAGAAACCATAGAGCTGGGCATTGTGGTACACACCTTTAATCCCAGTACGTGGGAAGAAGAGGTAGGAGAATCACTGTGAGTTCGAGGCCACCTTGATACTACATAGGGAATTCCAGGTCAGCTTGGGCCAGAGTGAATCCCTACGTTGAAAACCAAAAAAAAAAGTGGTACACACCTTTAATCCCAGCACTTGGATGGCAGAGGTAGGAGATTGAACTCAGGCCAGCCTGAGACTACAAAGTGAGTTCTAGGTCAGCCTGGCTAGGGTGAGACCTTACCTCAAAAAAAAATCCAACCAGAACTGGAGAGATGGCTTAGCTGTTAAGCGAAACCTGAGGACCCACGTTTGACTCTCCAGATCCTGTTTATGCCAGACACACAAAGTGACACAAGTGCAATGTCACATGTACACACATCTGGAGTTCAATTTCAGTGGCTGGAGGCCCTGGTGCACAATTCTTTCTCCTGCATATAAAAATAAAATCCAACCAAATAAATAAATAAAATATAAAAAGAAGGTAAATCTTCATGTCTATATATCATTTCCTCAAAGGTGATTCTACTCTAGTTCTCAAGCTTTTACATGCTTGTTGTAATACATACTCTAGCCTTGCCTTTTTGGAGGTTATTGTGCAGTAGATCTGAGATGAATGGGAATCTGCAGTTCGAGGAGTTACTAGATATGTCTTATACAGGTGGGGAACTCTAGTCAGTGCAATGTCCCCTCTAACAACTTTTTGTTGTTTTTGTTGTTGTTGTTTTGTTTTGTTTTTCAAGGTAGGGTCTCACTCTAGCTCAGGCTGACCTGGAATTCACTATGTAGTCTCAGGGTGGCCTTCAACTCTCAGTAATACTCCTACCTCAGCCTCCTGAGTGCTGGGATTAAAGGTGTGTGCCACCATGCCTAGCTTTTTCCTCGTAAGTTCTTGACTAGCCTGCTCATTCCCAAAAGAAATATCTGTACCCTAAAAATGTCATACTTGAGATTACTTCAGCCCTAGGAAGAAATTTAGTTGAGTCTTCTAATGCCTTTTAAATAATTTTTTTGAAGAAGTGGCTCGGTGGTTAAAGGTGCTTGCTTGCAAAATCTGGCAGACTGGGTTTGATTCCCCAGTACCCATATAAAGCCAGATGCACAAAGTGGCACATGTGCTGGAGTTTTGTTTGCAGTGATGGGAGGCCCCTGGTGTACTTTCTCTCTCTGTCTCTCTCTCCAAATAAATAATAAATGAAATATTATAAATAACTTCTCTTCCTTTTTCCTAAACTCTGTCTAGTTCATTTGACGTTTCCATCTATACCTTCCATCTATACCTTCCTTCCTTTTTACTTTAAACTGAACTGCTGATCATTCTGTTCTTGAAAGACTAGATCTTGTTTTCTTTCCTACACAACTTACTGCTTCTTGTGATTGTAACATTCACATATATGACTTATTTAGTACCTGTCATATCCCTCTTTTATTCATTTTTCTTCTTATAAATCATATGTTCCTTTATTATCATTTTTTTTCCTTTTTTTGTTTTTTGTTTTTTGAGGTAGGGTCTCACTCTAGCCCAGGCTGACCTAGAATTCATTATGGAGTCTCAGGGTGGCTTCGATTAAAGTCATGTGTCACCACGCCCAGCTTCTATTGGCTTTTTGAGTTAGGGTCTTTCTCTAGCCCAGGCTGACCAGGAGTTAACTGTCTAGTCTCAAGGTGGCCTTGAACTCACAGAAATCCTCCTACCTCTGCCTCCCAAGTGCTGGGGAAGGCATGTGTCACCACTCCTAGCCTTTTTTTTTTAAATGTATTTACTTGCAAACACAGGGAGATAGAGAGTAGATATACAGAGAGAGAGAGAGAGAGAGAGAGAGAATGAGAATGAGTGTGCCAAGGACCTCCAGCCACTGCAAGTGAACTCCAGATGAATGCACCACTTTTTGCATCTGGCTTTACATGGGTACTGGGGAATCGATCCTGGGTTGTTAGGCTTTGTACGCAAACGTCTTAATGCTGAGCCATCTCTCCAGCTCCTGATACTTTATTATAATCATTTATGTACCAATATTTTCAATAACATGCTCTTAATAACCCTTATATTTTCTTTTATTGAAATAAAAATTAATTAATTTATTTGCAACCAGAGAGAGGCAGAAAGAGAGAGAGAGAGTGGTTATACTAGGGGCCTCTAGCTCCTGCAAATGAATTCCAGATGCATGTGCTACTTTGTACATCTGGCTTTACATGGGAACTGGGGAATTGAACCTGGGTCGCTAGGTTTTTCAGGCAAGTGCCTTAACCACTGACCCATCTCTCCAGCTCCCTTACATTTTCTATGCTAAACCTCAGTTCTAATATAGTCCAATTTTCTATCTTCTCTATAAAATGTATGCAAATAGCTGAACTAGCCTAACTTTAGTTTGACTATGCACCTGACCAGTTACTCCCTAGTCATAATTATTGGATTTCAATTAGGTACTGAGTCTGTTTAGAAACACTTTATTTCCCTGATGAATTTTGCCTTTTAATATTTCACAGCACCTCTTCTTACAGCATTAAGATTCACCTTTCTTCACATTTACCTGATGACAGGAAGCTCCCCCATTATCACCTCTTCTCCACCAAATCTTTAGGCTTACCTGTGTTTGTCTTGTTTCCTTCTTATTAGAATGGAAATAGCATTTGTTGTTGTTGTTACTTGTTTTTTCAAGGTAGGGTCTGTCTCTAGCTCAGGCTGACCTGGAATCCACTATGTAGTTTCAGGATGGCCTTGATCTCACAGCAATCCTGTTACCTGTGCCTCCCAAGTGCTGGGATTAAAGGCTTGTGCCACCATGCCCAGCTAGCATTTTTTTTTGTAAGAGAGAGAATTGACACACCAGGATTTCCAGCCACTGTAATCAAACTCCAGATGCATGCATCATCTTGTGTGCATGTACGACCTGGCACGCTTGCATCACCTTGTGTGTCTGACTTATATGAGATCAGGAGAGTCAAACATGGGTCCTAGGCTTTGCAGGCAAGTGCCTTAACCATTAAGCCATCTCTCTAGCCCAGCATTTTCCTTTCCTTTCCTTTTCTTTTCTTTTCTTTTTTTTTTTTTTTAAGCAGAGGTCTCACTCTATTCCAGGCTGACCAAGAAGTCACTCTGGAGTCCAGGTAGGCCTCGAACTCATGGTTTGATGCTCTTGCCTCAGACTTCCTGGTGCCAAGATTAACAAGGTGCACCACTATGCCTAGCTGGAAATAGCATTCTTTTAAAAAATATTTTTATTTATTTATTTGACAGAAAGAGAGAAAGGGAACGGGTGTGTCAGGGCCTCCAGCCTCTGCAAAGGAACTGCAGACACATGTACCACCTTGTGCATCCACTGGCTTACGTTGGTCCTGGGGAAAGGAACCAGGGTCCTTTGGCTTTGTAGGCAAGTGCCTTAACAGCTAAGCCATCCCTGCAGCCCAGCATTCTTGCTCTTGTCATATTTTATTCCTTTTATTTCCATCCCATATCCTCCCTCACTTTCCTTATGGACTTTGGTACTATGGTTATCTTAACACCACGCCTGTGTCATCATATCTTTTTCTACTAATCCTTCTTCAAATAAAGAAACATGACCTGACATCTGCCACCTTTTTTGGTAATATCTTTATTTATTTGAAAGAGGCAGATAGAGAGAATGGGTGTGCCCGGGCCTCTAGCCACTGCAAACATACACCAGATGAATGCACCACATTGTGCATTTGGTTGTATGTGGGTACTAGGGAACTGGACCCTGCAGGTAAGTAAGTGCCTTAGCATTGAGCCATGTGTCCAGCCCAAAAAGTTACTTTTTTTTTCCCTCCTTAGTTTTTCTAGGTAGGTTCTCACTCTAGCCCAGGCTGGTCTGGAATTCACTATGTAGTCTCGGGGTGGCCTCAAACTCATGGAAATGTTCCTTCCTCTACCTCCCAAGTGCTGGGATTTAAGGCAGGCACCACCACACTGAGCCTTTTTTTTTTCTTTTAATATTTTTGTTTATTTGCAAGGGGAGAGAGAGAGAGAATGGGAGAGAATGGGTGTGCCAGGACCTCTAGCCACTGCAAACAAACGCCAGACTACATGTGTCAGTCAGTCTTTGCAAGCAAGTGCCTGTAACCACTGAGAAATCTTTCCATCCCCTCTTCAGCATCTCCCTGCTCCCCCCAGGTAAGGTCTTACTCTAGTCCAGGCTAATCTGGAATTCACTATGTAGTCTCAGGGTGGCCTCGAACTCACAGTGATCCTCCTATCTCTGCCTACCACACCCTGCTTCTGCCATCTTTAGAAACCAAAAACACAAAGCTGGGCGTGGTGGCGCATGCCTTTAGCCTTTAATCCCATTACTCCTCGGGAGACAGAGGTAGGAGGATTGCCATGAGTTCAAGGCCACCCTGAGACTACATAGTGAATTCCAGGTCAGCCTGAGCTAGCATGAGACTCTACCTTGAAAAACAAAAGAGTCTTCTTTGGCTCCACATATAGACTTTCTCTGTTTCCTGTTGTATCAGAACTGTTTTTGGTTTTCCAGGTCAGCCTGAGCTAGAGTGAGACCCTACCTTGAAGGAAAAAAAAAAAAGAAGAAGAGCTTTTAATTCTTTCGTTCCCATCCAATCTATACTTCCATATTGGCAATTTTAGGAACTCTTTCCAACTGTTAGAAATTAAAATTTAGAAACCAGGGGGCTGGAGAGATGGCTTAGCAGTTAAGCGCTTGCTTGTGAAGCCTAAGGACCGTGGTTCAAGGCTCGATTCCCCAGGACTCACGTTAGCCAGATGCACAAGGGGGCACATACGTTTGGAGTTTGTTTGCAGTGACTGGAAACCCTGGCATGCCCATTCTCTCTCTGTCTGTCTCTCTCTTTCTCTTTCTCTCTCTGCCTCTTTCTCTCTCTGTCACTCTCAAGTAAATAAAACTAAAATAAAATAAATTTAGAAACCAGGCTGGAGAGATGGCTCAGTGGTTAAAGGTGCTTGTGTTGCAAATTTGACAGCCTGGGTTCAATTCTCCTGCACCCACATAAAGCAAGATGCACAAAGGGGGGACATGTGTCTAGAGTTTGTTTGCAGTGGCACTAGGCCTTTGCATGCCCATTCACATTCTCTCCCTCCCTACCTCCTTCCCTCTCTGCTTACAAATAAATAAATTAGAAATCATACTACATTTTCTTATTTTCTTTTCAAATTTTTATTAACAACTTCCATGATTATAAAAAATATCCCATGGTGATACCTCCCTCCCCCTACTTTCCCTTTTGAAACTCCATTCTCCATCATATCCCCTCCCCATCTCAATCAATTTCTCTTTTATTTTGATGTCATGATCTTTTCCTCCTCTTATGATGGTCTTGTGTAGGTAGTGTCAGGCACTGTGAGGTCATGGATATCCAGGCCATTTTGTATCTGGGGGTAACACATTGTAAGGAGTCCTGCCCTTCCTTTGGTTCTTCCATTCTTTGCACCACCTCTTCCACAGTAGACCCTGAGCCTTGGAAAGCGTGATAGAGATATTGCAGTACTGAGTATTCCTGTAACTTCTTCTCAGCACCATGATGCCTTCTCAGTCATCCCAAGGTCCCTGCCACCTGAAAAGAGAAGATTCATTTCCCAAAAGTGAGAGTAGCATTAACATAAGGGTATGAACATTAAGAGAAGTGCTTACTGGTCAGTTTGATGAGCATAGTATATACATTTAGCCAGATAGCAGCAGATGTTACACCCCTAGGGCTCATGTCCTATTTTCTTCATTCTCTGTACCCTAACTAATCAGAATGTTAGTTGTACCACCAGAGTATATTGCATAACCTGTGTTTCTCCTCTGCTGCTCTGGTATATGCTACCATACTACTTTTATTTATTTATTTATTTGCAAGCAGAGAGAAAGAGATAGAAGAGAGAGAGAATGGGCACACCAGGGCTTCCAGCCACTGCAAACGAACTGCAGATACACGCGCCCTCTTGTGCATCTGGCTTACGTGGGTTCTGGGGAATCAAACCTGGGTCCTTTGGCTTCATAGGCAAATGCCTTAACCACTAAGCCATTTCTCCAGCCCAAACATACTACTTTCTTGATCCTCCTGTTGTACAATAACAGATTCTAACCTGATTCTGTAATCCTGTCATGGTTTCCAAATAATGTTAAAATCCAAGCTTGTTCCTTAGTTGAAGGAGGGGATTGAGCTCTTTTAAGTACCTGTCAGTGGAGAAGGAACCCTCATGCATAAATCTGAATGAACCTACCTTGCATTCTGTGAATGATAATAAGAACTTCAAATCTAATCGAAAACATCTTCACTTCTGTCAATCTGAACATAGATCTTCGAGTTTCTAATAATTTTTGACTCTGAACAATGGCACTGAACAAAATCTTCTATAATAAAGTCACAATGTAGATTTGTCTTACTTTTTTTTTTCCTTTGGTTTTTTTAAGGTAGGGTTTTGCTCTAGCCCAGGCTGACATGGAACACACTATGTTGTAGTCTCAAGGTGGCCTTGAATTCACATCAATCCTCCTGTCTCTGCCTCCCAAGTGCTAGGATTGAAGGCGTGTGCCACTACACCCGGTGCCTATCATCTTTTTTTTTTTTTTTAATATGGAATGCTTCACAAATTTGTGTGTCATCGTTGCACAGGGGCCATGCTAATCTTCTCTGTATTGTTCCAATTTTAGTGTATGTGCTGCCAAAGCCAGCACTGTCATCTTTTCTTGGTCAAGGTTTCCCTTTTTGGGTGAGGCACTCTTTCAGGGAGCATAGCTAGATAGCAAGCTAGTTGGTTCACCTTCAGTCCCTATTCATAATAGAGCAGCAGCAGCTGCTGCTGCTGCTTCAAGTAGAACAGCTGGAAGAAGTCCTTTAGCAGTTCATTAGTTAAGTTAAAGCACTTTATGATTCAACTGTCTATAAAACTGAACAGAAATGTGCCTAATAAATGGGTTTTAGCTACCTGTCAAACTTGACCCAAGTATTTACAGCATTTATCCCAGTTATAATCATGAGAGGCACTTTCTTGCATCAGATGTCTGCACATAAAGTCATGGGGGTCAGGGAGACACTAGGTGAAAAAGTCACTTTACTTGATGGTCTACCAGAGCAGCACGTCAGTTCTTCAGGTCTGCTTTATCAAGCTGAAAGTAGAAAAGATAGCATAGAGGCATCTTTGCTGCTCTGCTGTGGATTTGGCTAAGTAGGAGTGAGTTTCACATAACACTGACTTCTATCATAGCTCTCTTGCAAGTTGTTTTGGGGGCTTCTCACTAGGAAGAAACACCTAGAGTGTCAAGGAGCTGAGCGAGCATACTGTTGTTTTCTAGGCACCATCTATCTTGCTTTCTTGAGTTGGCCAGTGATTGTGGCTGGGGGTCTAGGTTTGCTTTCTTTTTGGTATAAATCAGTGACAGAACAAGGTAGATATTAGTTGGCATCAACTTTCAGATCTTTTATGTGTTCCCTCCAGTCTTGCTTCTTTTACTGACTCTTAAGTTCTATGTATAGGCCTGTAAACACAGAAGTGAGGTATTTTCTGCTACATAGTCTTTCAAACTTGCCAGTACCAATCTGCATTGTGTTCCTTAGTTTGAAAGACTATACAGTGAGATATACAATTTCCCATTTCATTTTTGAAATGTTCTAACCTTTTTACCTGGTAATATCTTTCTTTCAGTTATGACATGCACCGATTACATCCCTCGCTCATCCAATGATTATACCTCACAAATGTATTCTGCAAAGTAAGTGGAATAATTATTTCCAAAATATATACTTTTTCTGTAGGCTAATTTCAAAATTTAATTTCATATCTTAACTTATTTTCACCTTTCTCCCTTCCTTGGTTTCTCTGTTAGTACCACCAAACTATAGTCTCTGTATCATCCTTTTTAAAATTGGGTGCTTGCCTGGTACAGATGGCTGCTATGTAGGAGCTCAGCCTACAGTAAGAGGCACTGAAGATGTCACATAGATCAAAGCGAAGATCTGACCGAAGTTTCATCATCCTTTTTCCTCTGCTTAGGTCAACTAAAGCAGCTCAACAGGCCCTGGACTGGGATTTCTTGACCAACTATGTCCAGTTTCATTCGAAATGCCCACAAAGTAGAATTGGGCTGGATGTCAGATTTAGTTGGTTGAAGTCACAGAGCAGTACATTTTAGACAAAGTAAGACCACCCAGGTTAATCACACTAAGATAGGTAAGGTGAAGAACAGTTCAGTTGTGTGTTCAGAAAGAGTGGACCTATCCTTACAGACACGAACAATTTCACTTACTAAAATAGGATATATTTTTATGTGCTTAGAAGTGTAAGATACATGAAGAAATTGGTAACAGAGGTGAGAAATGCCTCTGAAGCTATTACAAAAAGGAAACTGGCATTTTTTCCTTGTTGTGCCCATTTATACCCCTTTTTTAAATGTATATTTTTTTACTTATTTATTTGACAGAGAGAAGGAGGGAGAACGGGAGGGAGGGAGGGGGAAAGAGAGAGAGAGAATGGGCGCTCCAGGGCTCCAGCCACTGCAAATGAACTCCAGATGCGTGTGCCCCCTTATGCATCTGGCTAACATGGGTCCTGGGGAATCGAACCTGGGTCCTTTGGCTTTGCAGGCAAATGCTTTAAGTGCTAAGCCATCCCTCAAGTCCCCATTTATACCCTTTTAAAGTTTGAATTAGTTAAAAAAACTAAGCCAGGCATGGTGGTGCACGCCTTTAATCCCAGCACTTGGGAGGCAGAGGTGGGAGGATTGAGGCTGCCCTGAGTCTACATAGTGAATTCCAGGTCAGCCTGAGCTAGAGTGAAGCCCTACCTTGAAAAAACAAACAAACAAAACTAACTGAAAAATCAGCTCAATGAGTTTTCCACATTCTGGTAGTAGCATTCATGTCTCCTTGGACCAGTCATTATCATACGGTTTTCTGAAAAGTGACTAACTCTGTCCTCTGGGATCATTATGGAGATACTAGATAGTAAATATGAAACACATATCAGCTCTATGACCTTTCTGCTATCCAAGCTGTGCTATATTTCTTAGTTTTTTATTTATTTGTGTATTCATTTTGAGAGAGAGAGAAAAAGGCAGAGAGAATGGGCCCTTCAGGGCTTCCAGCCACTGCAAATGAACTTTAGACGCCTGTTCTACCTTTTGTATGTGGCTCATTTGGTTACTGGGGAATCAAACCTCGGTCCTTAGGCTTCACAGGCAAGTGCCTTGACCACTAAGCCATCTATCCAGCCCCTGTTTCTTAGTTTTGAAAGACTAGAATTAGGCCAGGTGTGGTGATGCATGCTTTTAATCCTAGCCTTTGGGAGGCAGAGGTAGGAGGATTGCCATGAGTTCAAGGCCAGCCTGGGAACACATAGTGAGTTCCAGATCAGCCTGGGCTGCCTTAAAAACAGACCAAAAAAAAAACAAACAAACAAACTATAAAACTGGATATGTATTTCCTTCCTGCATTTTAAAAAATGTTTTTTATCTATATATTTATTTGAGAGAGAGAGACGTAGAGAGAAAGAGGCAGAGAGAGATTGGGCACTATAGGATCTCAAGCCACTACCATACAATTCCAGACACATGTGCTACCATGTACATCTGCTGTTACATGGGTACTGGGGAATCGAACTCAGGTCTTTAGGCTTTGCAGGCAAGTGTCTTAACTACTGAGCAATCTCTCCAGCCCTCACACTTCATTTTTGAGAGCTTGTTTGGAGGTTCTAGCAGGGGAGCACAGCTACTTTTACCCTTCACCGAGGACAGGTCCTCCTCTTCAGGGAAGGTCGTCCTCTTCAACCGAGCGCGCAGCTTCGGGAAGGACGCACATGGAGCGGTGAGGGAGGAAGGGGACACCCGCCTAGCCAGCCAGATCAACCAAATCAACCCTGGAGATCAAAGGGGTGACAGATGTCGCAGCCACATCACCCTCACATTCTCACTTCATTTTTGAAATGTGCTTGTTTTTTTTTTTTAACCTGATGATATTATTTGTAAAGACAAACACACATAGAAAAAGAGACTATGGTCTTTACCATAAGTCAAATTATTATCTTTTTAAATTTCTTTTATTTATTAGAGAAAGAGAGAATGGACAAGCCAGGGCCTCTAGCCACTGCAAATGAACTCCAGATGCATGTACCCCTCGTGCATCTGGCTTACGTGGGACCTGGAGAATCAAACCTGGGGCCTTAGGCTGTGCAGGCAAGCGCCTTAACCACTAAGCCATCTCTCCAACTCTATTTATTTATTTATTTTATTTTTTTTTTTTTTTTGAAGTAGGGTCTCATTCTAGCCGAGGCTGCCCTGGAATTCACTATGTGATCTCAGGGTAGCCTCGAACTCACGGCGATCCTCCTACCTCTGCCTTCCAAGTGCTGAGATTAAAGGCATGTGCTGCCATACCTGCCTTTTTTTAAATTTTAACTTTTATTTTTTTATTTACTTGAGAGAATGGGCGTACCAGGGCCTTCAGCCTCTGCAAATAATCTCCAGACGCATGTGCTACCTTATGCATCTGTCTTATGTGGGTCCCAGGGAGTCGAACCTGGGTCCTTTGACTTTGCAGGCAAGCACCTCAGTCACTAAGCCATCTCTCCAGCCCATACAAATATGTATGTATATATATATGTGTGTGTGTGTGTGTAAATATACATATATATATATATATTTAATTTTATTTATTTATTTATTTGAGAGAAAGAGAGAGAAAAAGGCAGATAGAGAGAGAATGGGCACACCGGCTCCTCTAGCCACTGCAAACAAACTCCAGATGCATGTCACCTTGTGCATCTGGCTTACTTTGGTCCTGGGGAATTGAACCAGGGTCCTTAGGCTTCTCAGGCAAGCACCTTAACCGCTAAGCCAAAATATATGTATATTTTTTTATCTGAGAGAGAAAGTATGAGTGCGCCAAGGCTTCCTGCCACTGCCGATGAATTTCAGGTGGATGTGTCACTCTGAGCATTTGGCTTTTCATAGTTCCTGGGATTTGAACCCAGGCATTAGGCTTTGCAAGCAAGCACCTTTAACCACTGAGCCATCTCTCCAGCCCCAACAAATTATTCTTATGTGACTTGAGTAACAACTATTACCCAAACTATTTCCTTGACTTCTGGCTAACACAGTCTTTTGAAAAACTATTGAGGTATGACTTAGATTGCACAACCAAATTTATCCATAAGGTGTTTGCATACCTGCTACATTCAAGATGCCTTATTAGGTATGCTTTCTAAATTTAGACCTCCTTTATTAAAGAACTGATAGGATCTTGTCACTTTTTGCTTAACAATTTCAGTGCCTCCCAGTTGTTTCAGACTTTCTGAATTCTTGTAGCCTGGCATTCAAAGGCTTTGCTATCTTTCTACCTTTTGCTTGCTACTTCTCCTTTGTTTATATCCTTCCCTTAGTATAATGTTTTCTCCTTGGATAACCAAAGCCCTTCCTTTCTTTCTCTGTGCTGCTTTCCTAGAATACCATTTATCCCATTGATGCACAGCTTACCTGCCTGGCTCACCTACTACTTCCTTTTGGTCTTCCTTCATTGTCCTTTTCTCCCAGTGCTGGATGGGTAGTAGGGGCAGGATATTCTGCCTTGTTAAAATATATTTATGCCTGTATTTTATTGTTAAGATTTTTATGGTGCATAAAGCACTTTTTGTCTTGTAAATGCAGTACAATATACCAAACAAAACAAGTGATACTTAGCACTGGCTGTGATGGTACACACCTGTAATCCCAGCACTCAGGAGGCTGAGGTAGGAAGGTCAATGTGAATTTGAGGCCTGCTTCAAAACAACCCTCAACTCCCCCCCCCCAAAGCAATAAATGGTACTTAAATATTCAGTGTAGTAGAATGGATAAAATGACCAAGTCAGTTTGCCCCGGTAAAGCCCCAGGGGTTTTACTACTGAATTTAACTCCAACTATCGCTGATAGGGTTGGCATCACCAAGCAGTAATATGCTCAAACTTAAATATCAGTGGGAGGATTGAGTCTATTAGTTTGGTTTGTGTGCTATAAACTGACTTTGAGGCTATGGAAACGTACTTCTGTTCTCTGATATGTGTGCGCTTGCCCTTAACCTCACCCTGTTTTTCCATATCCCAATTTCCCATCTCTGATCTTCAGTTTGGTCCAGTGATCTGGGTGGAGAATGAGATCTGTTCAATCCTGTTTTTTTTTTTTTTTTTTTTTTTTGAAGAGGGTCTCAGCTAGGCTGGCCTCAAACTCACATGTAGTTGAAAATGACTTTGTCTTCCTGATCCTCCTGCCTTAGTCTCCTAATGCTAAGATTATAGGATTGCATTTTCAACTCGTGGTTTATGTCATGCTGGAGATAGTACCTAGTGCTTCTTGTATGCTAGGCAAGTACTCTACCGACTGAGCTATGTTCTTAGCCTAGATTTTATTCTTTGTTGTTGTGGGTTTTCGAGGTAGAGTCTCATTCTAGCCCAGGCTGACCTGGAATTCACTGTGTAGCCTCAGGCTGCCCTCAAATTCATTACCCCTGCCCCTAAATGCTGGGATTAAAGGCGTATGCCACTGCCCAGCTGGATTGTATTCTTTATGTAGACATCAAAGAGTATAAGTAAATAAGTCTAATCCTTGTATCTGCCTGTAGTAAATCACTTATGTTTGTAGGGTAGTGACTAGAACTTAGGAAAATATTTTCCTAAAATTTTCCATAAAATTATTCCTTGGATGGAAGCTGGTCTAATTCCCACAAGAAGGATTAAAACTGCCAGGCGAGCCAGGCATGGTGATGCACACCTTTAATCCCAGCACTCTGGAGACAGAGGTAGGAGGATCACATTGAGTTCAAGGCCACCCTAGGACTACATAGTGAATTCTAGATCAGCCTGGGCTAGAGTAAGACCCTACCTTGAAACACGCCCCTCCCCTCAAAAAAAAGAAAAAGAAAAAAATTATTTCTTGGTGGATTGCTAGTGGAACCTGAAAAGGACAAAAAGGTACTTTCTAACCATAGTAAGTTATTTTATGTGAAATATTAATCTCCTCATTCCTGATGCTTTGCTTTTAGTGACATTACCTATTCTTCACTACTAAAATGTGTCACTCATAAAAGTTTTGGTTTTCTTGAATTTTTCTAGACCTTATACACATATCCTCTCAGTTCCTGTTTCGGAAACTGCTTACCCTGGACAGACTCAGTACCAGACACTACAGCAGTCTCAACCTTATGCCGTCTACCCTCAGGCAACCCAAACATATGGACTACCTCCTTTTGGTAAGGTACCCTATTGCAAGCAGTATCTAAAAATGTTTTTATCCTTCAGAAAGAAAGTGTGACCCATCAGGAAGAGAGAAGGTGCGTCATCCTTTAAGGAGTACTTACTCAGTTACATGTGTGGTGAAGTTGTGTTTACAACTTTTCATAATCATTTGATTATCCACCAAAATTTAGCTGTTTACAAAGCTGGGAAACTTGGAATCACCCTTCCCTGCCAGTGATGAGAATTGGACTCAGGGCCTCTCTGCATGCTAGATACTTTCTCTGGTACTGAATTACATTTCCAACCTTTGATTGATTTATTGAAGCAGGGTCTCACTATGGTACATTAGGCTGGCCTTGAACCCTGAATCCTCCTGCCTCTGTACCAAGTACTGGGATTATAGGTGTGTGCCATAACACCCAGCAAGAAGGTTAAAATCTTGTTTGGAAATGCCTTTGAGAAATTGCTATTGATTTGACTTACATTTTATATAGAAAGGCATCATTGTTAGGTAAACATAATAAGTATATTTTTTATTTCTTTTTCCTTTTAAAAAATACTTATTTATGAGAGAGAAAGAGACAGAGAGAAAGAGAGAATGGGCACACTAGGGCCTCTAGCTACTGCATAAGAACTCCAGACACATGTGCCCCCTTGTGCATCCAGCTTACATGGGTCCTGGGGAATCGAACCCTGGTCCTTAGGCTTCGCAGGCAAATGCCATAACCACTAAGCCATTTCCCCAGTCCCCTCTTTTCCCTTTTTGTTCACAGTTTCCATACTTACAATAAACCATGATAATTCCCTCCCCTCCCCCACTTTCCCCTTCACAAATCCACACTCCATATCCCCTCCCTCTCTCCATTAGTCTTGCTTTTGTTTTGATGTTATCATCTTTTCCTCCTATTATGAGGGTCTTGTGAAGGTAGTGCTGGGCACTGTGAGGTCATGAATATCAAGGCCAATTTCTGTCTGATCGATTGCATTGTAAGCAGTCCTACCCTTCCTTTGACTCTCACATTCTTCCCACCACCTCTTCCACAATGGACCCTGAGCCTTGGAAGTTGTGATAGCAATGTTTCAGTGCTGAACATTCCTCCATCACGTCTTTTCAGCTCTTTGGTGCCTTTTGGGTCATCTCAGTGGTCACCGCCACCTGAAAAGAAAAGCTTCTCTAACCAAAAGTGAGAGTAGCATTAATATGAACATTAAGTAAAGAGCTTATAGGACTATATGCATTTAGCCAGACAAGAGCAGGCATTATACTCCTAAGGCTCATGACCTCTCCCACCATAGGCTTTTGGTTAGGTTTTCAGTACCAGGCATGTATTCTCTCTATGGGAGGGTCTCCAGTCCAGTTAGAGAGTGGTTGGTTTCCCCCATAACAGACATGCCACTATTGCACGCGTTGGCTCATTTGGCCTGGTTGGCCAAACTTGAGGCTTGCAGTGTCCGCTGTTTTCACCACCGATGCCTTCTGTCTCCCATAAGGCTGCATGCAGTGTAGCTCTTTGCAGCTTTCTGTCAGTTGGTCTACCAGGAGAAGGTTTTCAGCTTAGCCCCAGTTTGATTTCTTGGTGACCTTGCAGCCCAGGCATGTGGAGTCTTCAGCAGTGGGGTCTTATCATCTATTCCTGGTGGGAAACCAAGAGCCTTGGCAATAGCCTGTAATGTTTTGGGGGTATTTTTTATTTTGAAGTACCTAATTTCTGTAAAACCAAATAGTCTAAATATGAGGCATATTCAGATACAATGTAATTTATTCTACTTTTGGGGGGGTTGTTTTGATCAGTTTCTCTCCCTTTCCCCATTTTTCCCAAAAACTGAACAGATGTTCTGCTGAACAAAAAATTATCTTAGAATGGAGGAAATCCCCAATTTTCCAAAACCTTACCGTGTGCAGAGGGAGTTATTTTCATTAATTTTAGGTGTCTTGAACATAAATTACAAAGCAGTGACTTATGAGAAGCTGGTTTGAGGTTATTTGAATATTTAGTATCTATGCTGATTTTTCTGTGTGTTTAAACTGATAAATGTGTGCAGTGTGGTCTGTTGTCCCTTCTGTGTTCATTACAACTGGTGTCAGAAACCTGTATTGTTTTTTTTTTTTCTATATTTTTATTAATATTTTCCATGATAATAAAAAATATCCCATGGTATTACCCTCCCCCCTTTCCCCTTTGAAATTCCATTCTCCATCGTATCCCCTCCCCATCTCAATCTTTCTACTTACATATATACAATACCAACCTAATAAAAGCCCTCCTCCCTTTCTTTCTCTTCCCTTTCTATCTCCTTTTTTAACTTACTGGCCTCTGCTACTGAGTTTTTTCCTTCTCGCACAGAAGCCCAATCATCTCTAGCTAAGATCCACATATGAGGGAGAACATGTGGCGCTTGGCTTTCTGGGCCTGGGTTACCTCACTTAGTATAATTCTTTCCAGATCCATCCACTTTTCTGCAAATTTCATAACTTCATTTCTCTTTACTGCTGAGTAAAACTCCATTGTATAAATGTGCCATATCTTCATTATCCACTCATCGAGGGACATCTAGGCTGGTTCCATTTCCCAGCTATTATAAATTGAGCAGCAATAAACATGGTTGAGCAAGTATCTCTAAGGTAATGAGATGAGTCCTTAGGATATATGCCTAGGAGAGCTATAGCTGGGTCATATGGTAGATCAATCTTTAGCTGTTTTAGGAACCTCCCCACTGATTTCCACAATGGCTGGCCCAGATTGCATTCCCACCAACAATGTAGAAGGGTTCCTCTTTTTCCACATCCCCACCAACATTTATGATCATTTGTTTTCATGATGGTAGCTGTATTGTTTTAAAATAAGCAGTATGTTAATAATGTTTTCTTTTGGAAAACATCATTTTTTTTTATTTTTTATTTTTTATTTTTTTTTGGTTTTTCGAGGTAGGGTTTCACTCTAGCCCAGGCTGACCTGGAATTCACTATGGAGTCTCAGGGTGGCCTCGAACTCACGGCGATCCTCCTACCTCTGCCTCCCGAGTGCTGGGATTAAAGGCGTGCGCCACCACGCCCGGCGAAAACATCATTTAAACAAGCTAGGAACCAAAAAACTCCATAGAAATCATCATATAGATTCTGGGTGTGTTGGAGTGGCCTCCTTTTGATTTCTCCATTCCTACTTTCTTGCTTCACTAGGCTAGTCCTTATTAATGACAGCTTTCTTACTTTTAGGCTGCTTAACATTCTTTGGTTCCTGGCAAATGCTAAAAACAAGCATTGAGGGGTTTTGTTTATGCTGGGATCCAGCCCAGGGCCTCATGTGCTTTGCCACCAAACACAGCTCTAGAACAAGGATTTTTTTTTTATTTTTTTTTGAGACAACTCTTATTCCTTCTGCCTCAGCCTCCCATATTATAGGCATACATTTATCACTGCCCAGAAACCTCCCTGCCCCAAGATAGGGTTGGTCTCTAGCCCAAACTGACCTGGAACTCACTGTTTCCCCAGGCTAGCCTCAAACTCACAGTGATCCTTCTACTTCTGCCTCCTGAGTGCTGAATTAAAGGCATGCATCACCATGCCCAGCTACATCAGTTTAATAGAGAGACAGAGAAAGAGGCATATAGTGTGGACATGCCTGAATTCCAGACACATGTGTCACTTTGTGCATCTGTCTTTACGTGAGTACTGAAGAGTTAAACCCAGGCAGTCAGGCTTTGTAATCAAGCACCTTTAGTTGCTCATGGTGGCCCATGGCTGTAATCCCAGAACTCGGGAGGCAGAAGTTGGAGAATTACCGTGAGTTCAAGGCCACCTTGAGACTACATAGTGAATTCCAGGTCAACCTGGGCTAGAGGGAGACACTACCTCAAAAAAAACAAAAATAGTAGCCAGTCGTGGTGGCGCATGCCTTTAATCCCAGCACTCGGGAGGCAGAGGTAGGAGGATCACCATGAGTTCAAGGCCACCCTGAGATGACAGAGTTAATTCCAGGTCAGCCTGGACCAGAGTAAGACCCTACCTCAACCCCCCCCCAAAAAAAAACAAAAAAAAAACATAAACAGTAACAACAACAACAAAACAACCTGCATTGGGCTGAAGGCTTAATGGTCAAGGTGCTTGCCTGCAGAGCCAAAGGACCCAGATTCATTTCTCCAGAACCCACTTACAAGGAGGCCCTGGTGAGCCTATTCTTTTTCTCTTTCAAATAAATAAGTAAATAAGTTAAAAAAAAAAAAAGAGAGAGAGAGAAAAGAAACAACTGTAACTGCTAAGCCATCTCTCCAGCCCACAGCTCAATTTTTGATACTGTAGTACCAACCAAAGTACAAAATAAGCAATCATCTGGGTAAGGGAACTAGAGTAAACTAGTTATCAATTAGATGGTATATGAAGGGCTCCAGGTAAGGTGGTGTACACTTGTAATTCCGGCACTCAGAAGGAAGAAGCAGGAGAGTCTGAGATGAGCATGGGTTACACAAGACCCTGTTTTCAAAACACAAACAAGCAGGGTGTGGTGGCACATGCCTTTAATCCCAGCACCTGGGAGGCAGAGGTAGGAGGATCATTGTGGGTTCGAGGCCACCCTGAGACTACATAGTGAATTCCAGGTCAGCCTGAGCTAGAGTGAGACCCTACCTCGTTAAAATAAATAAGTAAATAAAATAAAAAGGCAGACAAACAGATGAATGTGTTATAACTTACACAATAGAATTTTATGCAGCCATAAAGAAAAATAAAATCATGACATTTTCAGGAAAATAATGGAACTAGAGATCATTATATTAAACAAATCCAGATTCAAGGACACAAATGCATGTTTTCTCTTATATGTGGAACCTAGATTTAAAAATGTGGGGGGGGGGGTTACCCTCCTCACTTCCCTCATGAGGAAGCTCTCTGTACTGTACTCCCTCCTCTTTCCTTCTTTTTTTTTTTTTTTTTTTGGTGTTTTTCGAGGTAGGGTCTCACTTTAGCTCATGCTGACCTTGAATTCACTATGTAGTCTCAGGGTGGCCTCGAACTCACAGCAATCCTCCTACTTCTGCCTCCTGAATGCTGGGATTAAAGGCGTGCACCACCATACTCGGCTCTTTCCTTCTCTTAATCTAATAAAGTCTCTCTAAACCTTAAAAAAAATAGAAGAACCAGGCGTGGTGGCGCTTGCCTTTAATCCCAGGACTTGGGAGGCAGAGGTAGAAGGATCACCATGAGTTTGAGGCCAGCCTGAGACTACATAGTGAAGGGAAAGGGGAGTGAGGGAGGGTGCCTGAGAAGCATTTACTTGTAGTCATAGAGCAGGGCACTAACTTAGGATCCCAGGTTTGATTTCCTTGTCTACTGTGGGCAGGGGTGCTTCCTATTATCTGGAAGGTAACTATATGCCTAAAGGCAAGGCTGCAGTGCTGGAGGTAGTGTTCATTTTTTCTTTTATTTTGCTGTTCCTTGTAAAATAATTATATATTAAATGTCTATTTGTGCTTCTGGCCAGATGCATTCAAAACTACCTATTCTATTTAGTTTGGACATTTGTACCCTTAAAAGAGATACCTTAATTTTTGACATTGTAAGGTGGACTGTGGGTTCCTGGATTCTTGCTCTGGGCCGGCCACGGTCCCCCCCACATACCCAAATGGAACCAGGCAGCTGGGGATAGGTAAGCGCCTGACAAGAGAAACACTCCCAGGAGAAAGTTGAACAGCTCTCTCAGTTTATTGTCAGTGAAATGGATTTATAAGCATGTGAGGATGGGGGAAGGATCCTAAGGCCATTGGACATACCAAGTTCATTTCTGATGCCTAATTAGCATATGGGGACATTCATTCTAGCAGGTAGGCAATGGTGCGGGGGTGGTCAGGTGATCTGGGGTCTCAGGAAGATGGGCTGTGTGAAGGCTGATAAGGAGTTTCCTAGGCAACTGGCCAAAAGTCACAGGGCTATGGGCAGAGCCTAAGTTCAGGTGTGCTGGGCTTGGAGAGGGAGTAGCCTCCTAAAGCCTGGGGGTCCTTAGCCCTGCCTGGTAGCTCAGGCCCCTCTCCTGAAGGCTCTAGCCTGTGCCTGGCAGTGCCCGACAGTGGGCCAACTTAAAGACATTTTATAGCTTGAAACTTTAAAAAGTAAATACTGGCCAGGAATGATGATAACACACCTGCTATTCTAGCGCTCAGGAGACTGCAGGAAGAGGATTGTGAGTTCATTAGCAGGTTGGGCCACTGGCAAAGCCCTGCTTCATTAATTAGAGTAATGAAGAATTTTTACATAATGTGCTGTTCCTAAAAGGTACTGTTTTAGTATCGTGTAATGCCTCAGAGTCCAAAGCCTATTTGGAACAAACAGTCACATTGCTTACAATAGATATGGGGCCAGGTGTGGTGGCACACTTGGGAGGCAGAGATGAAGGATCTTGTGAGTTTGAGGCCAGCCTGAGACTACATAGTAAATTCCAGGTCAGCCTGGGCTAGAGCGAGACCCTACCTCAAAAAACCAAAAATAAATAAATATAGAAGTTCTTGTAGCACTTAGGTATTTTATTGAGCTGCAGAGCTGGCATAGTGGGACCCAGGTTTGATTTCCCAGTACCCACGTAGAGCCAGATATACTAGGTGGCTCATGCATAGTTCATTTCCAGTGGCTAGGAAGCCCTGGCATACACACACATCTGCTTCTCTCTCCTAAATAAATAAATAAGATACTAAAAAATCAAACTGATACCAAGTGTGTTGGCACACACCTTTAATCCCAGCACTTGGGAGGCAGAGGTAGGAGGATCACCGTGAATTTGAGGCCACCCTGAGACTACATAGTGAAATCCAGGTCAGTGTAGACTAGAGTGAAACCCTACCTTGAAAAACCAAAAGAAAAGAAAAAAGAGAGCGAGAAAAAGAAAAAAAA
The DNA here is from genome assembly GCA_036346955.1 of Dipus sagitta. Taxonomy (NCBI): domain Eukaryota; kingdom Metazoa; phylum Chordata; class Mammalia; order Rodentia; family Dipodidae; genus Dipus; species Dipus sagitta. Next base: position 111,599,443 of record CM070773.1, read on the forward strand.
TCAAACTGAGCCAAAGGAATGACCCTCTTGATTCATGCTCAAGATGGTAGCATGCTCCTACCTTCCTGAATAATTGTTTTTGGGAAGAGAATCACCATGTCCCATGAGTAATACAAAATTTTTACATTTTCCTTTTTCTACTAAGATTTACTTGATTGGACAAATCTGAATTGCTCTGAGGTATCTTAGTGCCCTGGTAAAATAGAGGTCCTCATTATCAAAGCATTATGGTTTTTATTGCGTATGGTAATTGTGGTGAAATGAGTTAATGTTAAACTTATCCAGGCCAGCCTGGGATACAGAGTGATCTAAGAACTTAAAAATTATAGAACTGGCCAGACGTGGTAGTGCACTCCTTTAAAATCCCAACACTCAGGGGGCAGAGGTAGGATCACTGTAAGTTCAAGGCCACCCTGATACTACATAGCGAATTCCAGATCAGCCTGGGCTAAAGTGAAACTCTACCTTGAAAAAAATATGAAGAAACAAACAAACAATAGAACTATAATTAAATTTTATTTGATATTAAACAAATACCACTATAGCAACAATTTCAAGAAAATCTAAAGATATATTAAGTTTTCTCTCCCTGCTAAGAAGTCAGGCAAGGATGTAAATGCAGCTTAGGAAGGTTTTCACTTAGGAATATTATGATACAATCAGAGTGAACAGCTGAGATGTCTTTCTCAGGTATTATGTGGAAATGCAAATTATGAATAGTGTGAATAATATGATCCCATATTTTTTGTTTGTTTTGAAACAAGGTCTTGGTATGTATCCTAGGCTGGCTTTGCACTCATGACCCTCCTGTCTCAGAAAGAAATGCAAAACCACACCTAACTAAATTATATATTTCTGTACTTTATTTTGAGATAGGGTCTCATGTATCCCAGGTTGGTCTCAAAGTCACTATGTATCTGAGGATGACCTTGAATTTCTGATCCTTCTGCCTCTGCCTCTACCTCCTCAGTGTCAGGTTTATAGATGTACATCACCAGAACAGGTTTATGTTCTGTTGAGAAGGGAACCCAAGTCTTTGTGCATGCTAGGTGAGCACTTCCAACTGAACTACATCCTTAGATCTATGTAATAGCTTTAATTTTTTAAAAAAAGCAGGTATTCTTTCCTAATCAGAAGAAACAAAGGTTACAAAATAACCAGCTTAAGAAAAAAAGAGTTTTAGAAAACTCATTTATTGGGGAAGTGAATTTTGAACCTATGTAGAATACCTCCCACTCTGATAATTTGCATGAATGACTTATCACTATCCATGAATAACCATACAGTCATTATGACAAATACTCCAGTTTGGTGTTAATAACTCTTTGCAAGTCAGGCATGGTGACATACACCTTTAATCCCAGCATTTTGAAGGCTAAGGTAGGAGGATTGGCATATAAGTTCATGGCCAGCTTGAGCTATAGAGTGAGTTCCAGGTCAACCTAGGTTAGACCCTGCTTTAAAAAAAAAAAATTCAGAAAAGTAAAGCCTTTTATTTCTGAATCCTTGTCAATTACCCCAACCACTGAGATGAACTTACTACATACATAAATGCATGTCATATTGGGACTTTATTCCTATGGCCCTATCCTCTTAATTCTCTAAAAGTGTCTTTGCTTGTGATGTATTTACAAGTGGGAGAATCAACAATTTTCTCTTTGAAAGCAAATTTATTTTTGTTTTAAGATTTTGATTTTAAACCTACTGGAGATACTTGAAAGTATAATCAAACTCCTCAGTCCCAGGATATTGTGTATAATTGGTCCAATTTATCTGATTCAGGTGCATTGTGGCCAGGTATGAAACCCGAAAGTGGTTTAATTCAGACTCCATCTCCAAGTCAACACAGTGTTCTTACCTGCACTACAGGGTTAACCACAAGCCAGCCAAGCCCAGCACATTATTCTTATCCCATTCAAGGTAAATAGGCATGGTCATGTATGTGTGATTTAATTTTTACCATTGTATTTTATTTTTAATTTACCTGTATCTCCAAACAAGTTGATACAGGAGCTGTCTTGTAAAGTAGAGGAATGACGTTTGCATTTGTGCATGCTTTTTGTGTTAGGCAAACTGCAGCCAATGAGTGTGGTTTGTAAGTGGCTTAGGCTTTGAATATGAGCTACATAATAGAATTGAAACCTTCCCTTTTGCATGTTGTGGTCCAGAAAGCCTCTCTGGTCTTGTTCTACTCTCCTCAGTGGCATTTTGGCATGTAAATCTGCAAAAGACTCCTTGAGTGAGAATTTGGCTACTTTATGTGAATTGCCAGAGTGGTGTATGTGTAATGTGGACTGCTTTTCTGCTGTGGCTTGGTGATACCTACCCCATTTACTACTTGGTAAGAGGATTTCTCTTGCTCAGAAAGTTCATTTTTGGGCTAAGGGCATAGGTCACTGGCAGAGTGCTTGCCAGTACTGACAACTAAAAAGAAAATTCGAGCCGGGCGTGGTTGTGCACGCCTTTAATCCCAGCACTTGGGAGGCAGAGGTAGGAGGATCACCATGAGTTCAAGGCCACACTGAGACTACATAGTGAATTCTAGGTCAGCCCTGGCTAGAGTGAGACCCTACCTTGAAAAACCAAAAAAAAAAAAAAAAAAAAGAGGAAGAAGAAAAAGAAAATTCATTGACTCTATTCCAAGGTAAAATGCACAGTATCAATCTCTAAACAACTTTACCTTCCCAAGTTTTAAAGTTAGAATTTTAGCTGGGCATGGTAGTGTGTGCCTTTAATCCCAGCACTTGGAAGGCTGAGGCAGAGGAATTATGGTGAGTTTGAGTCCAGCCTGGGCTATACACAATGAGTTTCAAGTCAGCCTGGGTTAGAGACCATGCCTTAAAATAAAAGAAGTGGGGCTGGAGGGATGGCTTAGCAGTTAAGGCATTTGCCTGCAAAGCCTAAGGACCCAGGTTCAATTCCCCAGGACCCACGTTAGCCAAATGCACAAGGTGGCGCGTGCATCTGGAGTCTGTTTGCAGTGGCTAGAGGCCCTGGTGGGCCCATTCTCACACACACTCTCTTTCTCTATCAAATAAATAAATAACAATATTTTAAAAAGAAAAGAAATAAAAAGTTAGAATTTTTGGCTGGGCGTGGTAGTGCACACCTCTAATCTCAGCACTTGGGAGGCTGAGATAGGAGGATTACCATGAGTTCAAGGCCAGCTTGAGACTACATAGTGAATTCCAGGTTAGCCTGGGCTAGAGCAAGACTACCTCAGAAAACAAAAAAAAAAAAAAGAGAGAGAAATAAAAAGTTAGAGTTTTATGTCAGGACTAGTAAGAAGAAAAGGAAAACTCATAAAGCAATCTGAAATTAATTGTCTGCCCACAAAATCCAATGGAAACAACTTGTTATATTGGTCGGGACTGGAAAGTAATGTCCACCATGTACCTGGCTTTTCATTGGCCTCCTTTTTCTCCTGATTTCTTCCCACTTTTCAATTGTATTCCTTATGAAATGAACAGTATAGACACCCAAAACTTCTGTAAGGCACTCTTCAGATATGAACCTTGGTCTGGGGAGATGGCTCAGTGAATAAAATGCTTGCCACACAAGCATGAAGACATGAGTTTGGATCCCCAAAATCCATGTAAAAGCCTGATGTTGTGTCACACATCAGTAATCCAAATGCTGGGGAGACAAAGACAAGAGGAGCCTTGAGCATTACTGGCTAGCTTATATCTAGTAAAATTGGTGAGCTGTAGGTTCAGTGAGAGACCCTGTATCAAAAAATTAGGTGGAGCTGGGCAGAGGTAGGTGGATCATCCTGATTTCAAGGCCATCTTGAGACTATATAATAGTAAATTCCAGGTCAGCCTGGGCTAGAGAGCAAGACCATACCTCAAAACAATCAGGTGGAAACCAGGTGAGGAAACACCTGCCATATACCTGTTTCCTCCCTCCACATTTGTGCTCATGGTACACATACACAATAAAAAGAGATTTGAACCTTGATGATGAAAAGTTTTTGGTGGGCTGGAGAGATGGTTCAGCAGTTGAGGTGTTTGCCTGCAAACACTAAGGAACTGGTTTTGATTCCCCAGCACCCATGTAAAGCCAGATGCACTGCATCTGGAGTTCATTTGCAACGGCTGGAGTCTCTTGGCGTGCCCATTCTCCCTCCCTCTCCCCCCCTCCCCCCTTCTCTGCTTGCAAATAAATTTTTGTTTAAAGTTTTTGGTGTAAAACAGGATTTTGATTTTCAGTTCTGACTTTTCAATTAATTGGGTGGGAATTACTGTTTGAGCCTGTGGAAACAGTACTGATTGTTTCATTCTTAAGATTTAGGTGTGAGGGCTGGAGAGATGGTTAAGGCACTCGCCTGCAAAGCCTAAGTACCCAGGTTGGATTCCCCAGTACCCATGTAAAATCAGCTATAGAAGATGATGCTTGCATCTGGAGTTTGTTAGCAGTGCTTAGAGGCCCTGGCACACCCATTCTCTCTCTCTCTCTCTCTCTCTCTCTCAGATAAATAAATAAATAAATCATTTTTTAGAAAGATCTAGCCAGGCGTGGTGGTGCACACCTTTAATCCCAGCATTTAGGAGGCAGAGGTAGGAGGATTGCTATGAATTTGAGGCCGTCCTGAGACTACATAGTGAATTCCAGGTCAGCCTGGGCTAGACAGCCTAGGCTAGAATGAAACCCTACCTTGGGGAAAAAAAAAAAAAGAAAGAAAAAAAGATACAGGTGTGAGCTACCCTAAACCAGGAAGGATAACTAAGAATATGAATTTCAGCTGGGCATGGTGGTACACGCCTTTAATCCTAGCAATAAGAGGCAGAGGTAGGAGGATTGCTGTGAGTTTAAAGCCAGCCTGAGACTACATAGTGAAGTCCAGGTCAGCCTGGGACCAGAACAAGACCCTCCGTCGAAAAACCGGAAAAAAAAAAAAAAAAGAATATATATTGTATCTGTTCTTCTCTACTACTTCCCCCTTTTCTCACTGTTTCACCATACTAAGCCCAGCTGGGACTGAGCAGATATATTCCTGTTTAGGGATACACTTACGTAATAGAAGAATAGTAAGGATTCTATAAGTAACACATAAAACCCCTCCTTTTCTATAGTTGTATCTTCAATTTAAGAAACCTGATAGGAATCACTTCTCTGGGGATAGGACACATTGCTTTAAAGGGGTCTTGAAAATATCTTTTACTAACCACTGTCCTTCTCATTTATTCATGTATGTTTCCCCTGTGGATCAGGTAATCTGGTTTCTTTTATTTTGCTCTTAATTATAACTGCTGTCATTTAAAAGTATTTACTATGGTCTCAGCATTGTTCTAAGCAATGGCTAGGTAAACTTCATGACAACCCCATAAGAAAGGACTATATATATATTTAAAAATATTTTATTTATTTATTTGCAAGCAAAGAGAAAAGAGAGACAGAGAGAATGGGTGTGCGAGAGCCTTCAGCTGCTGCACACCAACTCCAGATGCATGCACCACTGTCACCTGGCTTTATGTGGGCACTGGAAAAATCAAACCCAGGTCATTAGGCTTTGCAGGCAAGCACCTTAACTGCTGAGCCATCTCTCCAGCCCAGGAAGTACTATAACTCTCATTTTGTAGATGGGGTATCTGAGGCACAGGTAAGTTAAATAACTTATTCAAAGTCACCCAGGAATGGGAATGGAGAGATGGCTTAGTGGTTAAGGTGCTTGCCTGCAAAGTGTAATGACCTGGGTTCGATTCCCCAGTACCCACATAAAGCTAGATGCACAAAGTGGTACATGGATCTGGAGTCTGTTTTCAGTGGCTGGAGGTCCTGGCACACCTATTCTTTCTGTCTGTCTCTCTTCTATCTATGCTTGCAAATAAATTTAATTAATTTTTTTTTTTTTCGAGGTAAGGTCTCACTCTAGCCCAGGCTGACCTGAAATTCACTATGTAGTCTCAGGGTGGCCTCGAACTCACATTGATTCTCCTACCTCTGCCTCCCGATTGCTGGGATTAAAGGCATGCACCACCACGCCCAGCTAAATTTAATTTTTTTTTTAAGTTACCAAAGAAGTAATTGAATCAAGATTTAAGTTGGAAATGTTAGCTGCAGAGCATGAGTGTGAAATTTGTTTTTCATTCTTTTTTTTTTTTTAATGGGTACACCAGGACCTCTAGCCACACTGCACATGAGCTCCAGCTGCATGCACCACCTTGTACATCTGGCATTGTGTGGGTACTGGGGAGTTGAACTAGGGTCCTTAGGCTTTGCAGACAAGCCCCTTAACCACTAAGCAATCTCTCCAGCCCCAAATTTATGTTTTTTATTATTGAAATCATGTACCCAGCATTGAGGAGATGGCTCAGCAACTAAAGGTTCTTGGTTGCAAAGCCTGCCAGCTAGAGATTAATTCTCTAGTACCCACATAAAGGCAGATTCACAAAGTGGCTTATGTGTCTGGAGTTTGTTTGCAGTGGCCAGAGGCCCTGGCATACCCATATTTATTCATTCTCTCTCTCTCTCTCTTTCCCTTTCTCCTCACAAATAAACAATTTTTAAAAATATTTTATTTGAGAGAGAAAGAATCAGAGAGAGAGAGGCAGAGAGAGAGAATAGGTACGCCAGGGCATCCAGCCACTGCAAACGAACTCCAGACACATGACCCACCTTGTGCACCTGGCTTACATGTGTCCTGGGGAATCGAACCTTGGTCCTTTGGCTTTACAGGCAAATGCCATAACTGCTAAACCATCTCTATAGCCCACTTTTTTTTTTTTTTAATTGTGCACCCAGCCATGCATGGTGGTACACAGCTTTAACCCTAGCACTCAGGGGGCAGAGGTAGGAAGATCACTGTATATTCCAGGTCAGCCTGGTCTAGAGCAAGACCCTGCCTTGAAAAACCAAAAAATAAAAATAGGCCAGGCGTAGTGGTGCATGTCTTTAATCCCAGCACTTGGGAGGCAGAGGTAGAAGGATCGCTGTGAGTTCAAGGCCACCCTGAGACAACATAGTAAATTCCAGGTCAGCCTTAGCTAGAATGAGACCCTGCCTTGAAACCCCCCCCCCCCAAAAAAAAAAAAAGAAAAAGAAAAAAGAAAGAAAGAAAAATAAATAAATAAATAAATAAAAATTTTAAAGCATGGTTTGGAGGAATGGCTTAGTGGTTAAAGGGTTTGCCTGCAAAGCCAAAGGACCCAGGTTCGATTCCCCAGGAAGCCAGATACACAAGGTGGCATATGCATCTGGAATTTGTTTGCAGTGGCTAGAGGCCCTGGCGCACCCATTCTCTCTCTCTCTCTCTCTCTCTCTCTCTCTCTCTCTCTCTGGCTCTAATAAATAAATTAAAAAAATAAATTAGCTAGGTGTGGTGGCACACACCTTTAATATCAGCACTTGGGAGGCAGAGGTAGTAGGATCACCATGAGTTCGAAGCTACCCTAAGACCACATAGTGAATTCCACCAGGTCAGCCTAAACTAGAGTGAGAGTATACCTCAAAAAAACCAATAAATAAATAAATAAAATAAAGCCGGGCATGGTGGCACATGCCTTTAATCCCAGCACTCGGGAGGAGGCAGAGATAGAAGGATCACCGTGAGTTCGAGGCCACCTTGAGAGACATAGTGAATTCCAGGTCATCCTGAGCTAGAGTGAGACCCTACCTTGAAAAAAACCAAAAAAATAAATAAAGTTGTAAAACTTAATGCATGTTCCTTAAGATAAACTTCCAAATAGTCTATAAAGTATATTTTTACCTGATTAAAATATACTTAAGGGCTGGAGGGATGGCTTAGCAGTTAAGGTGTTTGCCTGCAAAGCCAAAGGACCCAGATTCTATCCCCCAGGACCCACATTAGACAGATGCACAAGGGTGCACACATGTCTGGAGTTCAAAAAAAAAAAAAAATATATATATATATATATATATATAATATTTTCTAAGTTTTTGCATGTTCACTGATAAAGTATCTAAATGCCAAATCATAGTGTTTCATGGTCCACTAATAAATAAACCTTTATTTCAGAGAGAGATACAGACAGGGTGTGTGTTTGTATACACGCACGCGCACACACGCGCACACAAATATGTGTGTGTGTGTGTGTGTGTGTATATATATATATATATATATATAGCAATTCTAAGCACTTTAGAATTTGGAGAACCAGCTGCTTTTATCACAGAATTATGTCACATCAGGAAAGGCACAAATGATAGTAAACAATACTATACTACAGGGTAGGATTTACCAGAGCTCTATTGATTGTCAGTAGGTCATATTGCAGGTGAATCATTTTTCCACTTCTAGATAAGATGGAATCGTGGTTTGGTTTACTTCTGACTTCACTGGTGTTATTGGAAACAGAAAAGCATTGGAAGTTTTTGGGTTCTAATCAAGTCTAACTTGCGTGGTAGCAGAGCAACCCAAGCCTTTGTTTCTTTTGCCAATGTTCTTTACCTTCTTGTAGAAGTGATTTCTTTTTTGTTTTTAATACTTTATCTATTTATTTGAAAGACAAAGAGGCAGACAGACAGAAAGAGAGAGAGCGATTGGGCACTCCAGGGCCATCAGCTACTGCAAATGAACTCCAGATACATGTGCTACCTTGTGCATCTGGCTTACATGGGTCATGGAGACTTGAACCTGGGTCCTTTGGGTTTGCAGGCAAGTTCCTTAACCACTAAGTCATCTCTCCTGCTCTAGACACAATTTCTTTTTCTTTTTTTTGTTTTAAATTTATTGTTTTTATTTATTTATTTGAGAAAGTGTCAGAGAAAATGAACATGCCAGGGCCTCCAGCCATTGTCTCCTTGTACATCTGCCTTATATAGATCCTGGGGAATTGAACCTGGGTCCTTTGGCTTTACAGGCTAGTGTGTTAACCACTAAGCCATCCCTCCAGCCCTAGATACAATTTCTTAAAGGAATTTATTTTCTGGGGCTGGAGGGATGGCCCGCAGTTAAAGGCACTTGCTTACAAAGCCTGCAGGCCTGGATTGATTCCCCAAGACCCATGTAAAGTCAGATGCACAAAGTGGCACGTGTTTGTAGCTCATTTGCAGAGGCAGGAGGCCCTGGCATGCCCATTCATTCTCCTTCTCTCTTTCTCTCTGTCAAATAAATAATAACACAGATGATTTTTAACATCTTTTTAAGCCTTTTACACGAAATCTTTAATATGTCTTAATACTCTCAATTCTATAGCTTCAAGCACAAATGCCAGCCTGATATCCACTTCTGCAATGGCCAATATTCCAGCAGCAGCAGTGGCCAGCATCTCAAACCAGGTACGGTGTTACTTCCATCTCTCATCCTTCTTTTTTTTTTATTTTTTATTTTTTATTTTTATTAACATTTTCCCTGATTATAAAAAATATCCCATGGTAATAACCACCCTCCCCCCACTCTCATCCTTCTTGATATGGGTCACCTGGCTTTCACCTCTTCCCTGCTTTCCATGGTCACCTTGCCCATACATGAAATAGCAGAGAATAGTGTGGGCTTTTGTGTGAGCCTTCTGCAGTATGCCCTCAGAACTGGGACTCTGGGTGGCTTCCCAACTGCCATCCAGTTTCTCTTGCTGCCTGCCTAGCCTCTCTAGAGTATGGTTGTCTGCTGCATTTGTCTACCTTGCTTATCTCCACTTGCTACCCTGTCTCCAATAGACACTCCACGAAGGGCAAGGATATATATATATAAATTTTCTTTTCTAGCTCGCCTGGAATTCACTATGTAGTCTTAGGGTGGCCTCGAACTCGTGACAATCCTCCTACCTCTGTCTCCCAAGTGCTGGGATTAAAGGTGTGCCCCACCATGCTGACTGGACCATTTTTTTTTTTTTTGGTCATAATTAACATTATTATTCTGGTTAATTTTCTGTGCTTCACTCTTCTTGGATTTGTTCTTTCATTTAGTCCTCAAATACATCCTCTTCTCACCCCCCACCCGCTCGGTACTGAGGACTGAACCAAGGGCCTTGCACTTGCTATTTGCAAGTGCTCTTCCACTGAGATAAATCTGATGCCTCTTCTTTTGCTTCTCTTTTCTTTTGTTTTTGTTTTATGACAGCATCTCACTGTGTATCCCTGGCTGTCCTGGAACTTTCTGTGTAGACTAAACTGGCCTTGAACTTGAAGCCATGTGCTACTTTGCCTGGCCCACTGATACTTTATTGAATTCCTATGTAGCTAGCATTCTTGCAAGAACTCTTTCCCTTTCATATCCCTTCTTCTCTTTTAGTTTTTATTTATTTATTTTGGTTTTTTGAGATAGGGTCCACTCTAGCCCAGGTGGACCTAGAACTTACTCTGTAGCTCCAGGCTGGCCTTAAACTCAAAGTGATCATCCTACCTCTGTTTCCCAAGGGCTGGGATTAAAGATGTGTGTCACCGCACCTGGTTGTATTTCATTTATTGCTAATTTGTTGGGATTGTTTTGTCTTTTCTGGTAAACTTTTACCCTCCCTTGAGTTCTGTTAGTGAGACTTTTCTTTCTTTTTATTTTATTTATTTATTATTTTTGTTTTTGTTTTGTTTTTTGAGGTAGGGTCTCACTCTAGCTCAGGCTGACCTGGAATTCTCTATGTAGTCTCAGGGTGGCCTTGAACTCACGGTGATCCTCCTACCTTTACCTCCCAAGTGCTGGGATTAAAGGCATGTACTACTACACATGGTTTAGTGTGACTTGACTTTGCTTTAATATTTCCTTCTGGTTTAGAAAAGTAACTGAATAAGGAGGACAAGAAAGCCTCTTGTATTGAAATTAACACTACTGTGCTGTAACTCTTGTTTTCTTCTCTTTGGCCTACAGGACTATCCCACCTACACTATTCTTGGACAGAATCAGTACCAGGCCTGCTATCCCAGTTCCAGCTTTGGAGTCACAGGCCAGAATAACAGTGATGCTGAGAGTAACACACTAGCAGCTACTACATACCAAACAGAGAAGCCTGGTGCCATGATATCTGCCCCAGCAGCTCAGAGACTTTCCTCTGGTAAGGATAGAAAACAGGGTGAGAGGCATTCATCCCACAGCCATTTATAGTGAAGATGATTGATGAGTTGTGTTCACCATGCTGCTGGCTTTTCCTTCAGTTTAAATTTTGGAAACAGACAGTGATGAGTCACTGCTGGCACTGCTTGATCCTGAAAACAATGAAAGTTGTATATCTGATTCCTACTCTGCCCTCCGTATAGCTATAACAAACTTCACAGGGAACTTCCTAATTTGGGCAGATTTTTTTGAAAGTTGGAGGGCCCCAATTTTATCCAGGTGTGTTTTGACTCTTTTTGTTTGTTTGTTTTTACATGGTAGGGTCTCACTCTAGCCCAGGCTGACCTGGAACTCACTCTGTAGTCCTAGGCTAGCCTCGATGTCACAGTGATCGTTCTGCCTCTCCTGGATTTAAAGGTGTTCACCATCACACCCAGCTTATGTTTTGGACTCTTGTTAGGTATTCAGGCATGTATTATCTCAGAGCCTTAAATCCCTTTCAGTTTCTGAGGACAACTGTGGTCCTTCTTCACCCCAAAGAAAATACATGAATTGAACCTATAATTTCAAGAGGCTCACAGCTCTGAGATGCCTTAGTGAATTATATCCAGAATAAAAAACCCTTGAGGAGGCTGGGGAGATGACTTAGCAGTTAAGATGCTTGCCTGCGAAGCTTAAGGACCCAGGTTCAATTCCCCAGTACCCACGTAAGCCAGATGTACAAGGTGGCGCATGTGCTTGTAGTTTATTTGCAGTGGCTGAAAGCCCTAATGCATCCATTCTCTCTATCTGCCTGCCTAACTCCTTCCCTCCATCCCTCTCTTTCTCTCTCATAAATAAAGTAAATACACCGGGCGTGGTGGTGCACGCCTTTAATCCCAGCACTCAGGAGGCAGAGGTAGGAGGATCGCCATGAGTTCCAGGCCACCCTGAGACTACATAGTGAGTTCCAGGTCAGCCTGGCCCAGAGTGAGACCCTACCTTAAAAAGCAAACAAACAAAACAAAACCATAAAGTAAATACATTTAAAAAATAAAAAAAACCTTGATACAGACTTTTAATATACAAATCTGATAAATATATAAGTAAATTAACATATTTGTGTCCTTTCACAATGTCAGTGTATTGAATAACAAATTCACAAGCTACATTGTTTTCATTGGTTACCAAGTAAATACTCCCTATTTTCCTTGATAGCCATTGGCAAACACAGGTTCTTTTATCCAAATCCTGATTATTAATGTTAACTCTCAGATCACACATTGTACTTTACATGGCCATTATGTATGCATGTGGGAAGGTGTGGAGTTGGTTATGGAATCAGTATAAAAGTAACCACAAAGCTCAGAAAGGTCTTCCTAGAAGCATAGGCAGAAGCTGGTCTAAATGTAGAGTCCTTGCAGGTGACTAGGTAAGATGTTAAGGAACCCAGATGGAGAGCTGCTAGATGTCCCTGAGCTGAGCTGAATCTGGAACAGATCTGAATGGATTGGGGCCATGGACTATGATGAGCTAAAACCCTGGAGAGAACTAAAAGTTCTTTGTCTGGCAGTCCTTTGATACACACATTAAATGGTCATGTGACAGGTTGATAGGGCTGTCATCAGCAGTGTTAGGTGTACTTCTTTTTGGGGGTCTAGGTGAGGGTGTTAAACCTTGCCTTGGCCTGGTATGTTTAATAAGTTCTTGGGGCTTAGTTTTTCCTGGATTTTTGTTTGTTTTTAGCTTTTCCAGGTAGAGTCTTGCTCTAGCCCAGGCTAACCTGGAATTCACCATGTAGTCAGAGTAGCCTCGAATTCACAGTGATCCTCCTACCTCTGCCTTTTAAGTGCTGGCATTGAAGGTGTTTTTGTTTGTTTGTTCTGGTTTTGGTTTTGGTTTTGGTTTTGGTTTTGGTTTTGGTTTTGGTTTGTTAAGGTAGGGACTCACTCTAGCCCAGACTGACCTAGAATTCACTATGTAGTCTCAGTCTACAGCTATCCTCATACCACTGCATCCTGAGTGCTGGTATTAAAGGCATGCACCACCGCTCCTGGCTCTTTAATTTTTTTTAAATTTATTTATTTATTTATTTGAGAGAGAGAGAGAGAGAGAGAGGCAAATAGAGAAAGAATGGGCACTCCAAGGCCTCTGGTCACTGCAAATGACCTCTAGATGCATGTGCCACCTTGTACATCTGGCTTACACGGGTCCTGGGGAATCAAACCTGGGTTCTTTGGCTTTGCAGGCAAGTGTCTTAACTGCTAAGCCATCTCTCTAGCCTATCAGACAGTTTTAATTCACCCATTTGCCAGATCTGCCCAATCTACTTTGATAAGTTTATAGGTGGTACCATTTTACTTTCAGGAAGAAGTTATTTGTCAAGCAGGTACTGTTTCTGGAGATAATTTTGATTTATGAGTTTTATTAAAGTTTCAAATGTACAGCCAGATTGTGGAATAAAGGGCTTCTGTCCCATATGTCTCCTGTCTTTCTATCCTGCCCCATGCTAACCATTTTCCTGTTCTGTTTGTCATATCCTGTGACTGCTGATAGTGTATGTCTTGTTTTTCTTTCAGCAGACCCTTCTACAAGCCCATCTTTGCCCCAGACAACACCAAGTAAAGACGCTGATGACCAGTCCAGGAAAAACATGACTGGCAAGAACCGAGGCAAGAGGAAAGCTGACGCCAGCTCCTCCCAGGACAGTGAATTAGAAGTACGGGAAGAGACTCATTTGAGTTGCCTACTTTGTTTTTCCTCACTTCAGTTTATTAAACATATGTCAGAAATTTTGGTGGAGGGATAATGTGATTTTATGGTGTGTCCTTATTAATTACTAAGCAAAAGATAACTTAATTGACCAAGATAAAATCTCTCCATGTCTGTAACTTACCATATATTCCTTTCAGATGTTTTTACCCAGGCATTGGAAAAGCTTTGCTAAATTTAAGTAGCCATTTATTTTTCTGATGGAACAAGCTATTCTCTATGTCCCAGAGGTGAACAAAAAGAACACAGTGCATCTTGTTCAGAATGTTGAGTCATCCACACGTGATGTCATGCTGTTCTCCACTTAGAAAGTGAAAAGAAAAATGCGGACACTAGAGCACTTTAAGCCCAGGTTTCTGTGAGACACACAGATCTGGTAACTGTTAAGAGATTGGCACTGATACATTCTGTGCTGCAAGCACTGTGGAAATTCATTGTGTACTCCAGTTCATCATTTAAAAGACTAAAGAGACACAAATTTTTTTTTTTTTTTTTTTTGGTTTTTCGAGGTAGGGTCTCACTCTAGTTCAGGCTGACCTGGAATTCACTATGTCGTCTCAGGGTGGCCTCGAACTCATGGCAATCCTCCTACCTCTGCCTCCCAAGTACTGGGGTTAAAGATGTGTGCCACCACGCCTGGCTTACAAAATTTTAATAACAGTATTTTGTTGTTGTTTTTAATTTTTTTTTTTTTTCGAGATAGGCTCTCACTCTAGCCCAGGCTGGCCTGGAATTCAATATGTAGTTCTCAGGGTGGCCTCAAACTCACAGTGATCCTCCTACCTCTGCCTCTCAAGAGCTGCTAGGATTAAAGGCATATGCCATTACTCCCAGCTTGTTTTTGAGCTGTCTAAAGTGTGATAAAGTAATAAAGGGAAAAGTATTTAAATATGCTCTGAGCCATGTAGGTCAATTGAACTTGGGTTTAAAGTCTGTCTTCATTGCTGGGATGCAAACTAAGGAAGAAGAAAAAGAAAGTTAACTAGAATGTTCTGGAAGGTTGTTGTTGATGCTCATCTACATGTTTACTATGATCACCACTGAAGCCAGTGGGTCTTGACCTTTTTGTTTTGGGGAGGATGTTTTACAATCCTGATTCAATCTCCTCGCTAGTCCCAGGTCTGACCAGAATTTCTGCTTGTTCTTCAGCCAAGCTAGCTACTTTGTGTTGTATATTTTTCCACTTCATATGGTTGTCAGCTTCTTGGCAATAAGCTGTTATCTGCCTTTTCTTCTCATTTCTATACAATTGATAGCATTGTCTCTATTTACATTTATGATGTAATAACTTGAATCTTCTCTTTTTTCCAGTAGAGAAAAGTTGTCAGTTGTATAGATATTTGCAAAGAATTAACTCTTGGTTTTATTGGATTTTCTATGTTGTTTTTCTGTTCTCTGTTTGAGTTATGTTTAACATTTATTACTTCTTTAGCCTTTGCTAGCTTTAGGCTACTGTGTACCTGTTTGTCTAGTTCCTTAGGTGTGTGATATAGCTATACATCCGAGATTAATCCCAGGGTCTTCTTCAAACAAAACCTGAGCTTTGCCCCCGAGGACAGCTGCTGCTGCTGTGCCTTTTTCCCTCCTCTTCTCATTCTTTATCATTTGTTTGTTAAAGGGTTTGACTGTGTAGCGTGTGGTGTCCCCCAACTCAGAATCCCGCGTTTCTGCTTCCCAGGCACTGCAATTATAGGCATTCATAGGTCTTTCATATTTTATTTTTTTAGTTTGTCATTTAGTAGGTCAGTCAGTTAGACATTATATCTCTTAAGTTTTCGAATATCGCATTTGTGTTTTCATTCATCTGAACATATTTACATGTGATTTTTGTTTTGTTTTGTTTTGTTTTGTTTTTTGTTTTCCGAGGTAGGGTCTCACTCTGGTCCAGGCTGACCTGGAATTCACTATGTAGTCTCAGGGTGGCCTTGAACTCACGGTGATCCTCCTACCTCTGCCTCCCGAAGGCGTGTGCCACCGTACCCGGCTTTTTACTTGTGGTTTCTTATTTGGCATATTGGTTGTTTAAAATTATGTTAACTCCTACATATTTGCGAAATTTCTAGTTTTCCTTCTGTATTGTCTTCCCATTTTATTCCACTGTGATTGAAAGATATTCATTGTTTTAAATATTTTTCTTCTGCAGAGGGTATTTTTGTGGGACTTGGATGAAACCATCATCATATTCCATTCGCTTCTTACTGGATCCTATGCCCAGAAGTATGGAAAGGTAATGTGAATCTTTTGTTGGAACTGTCTCTCCTCTGACAAGATGAACAGCTAACTGTATATTGTAACTCTCCCGACTATTGGGGCAGAAAAATCATTTTCCCTGCTGTGTCTTACCCTACTGGCTTTATCAAAAAATGGAACTAGGGTTCAAACTTAGAGGTTCATACATGTTAGACAAGTGCTCTACCAGTGAGATACTTCCCCAACCCTGCTCTGTCGGCTTTGAACTTGCATGTGACACTTTACCTGATAGCTTGTGCCAGACTAAATAATCAAGTAGAGTTGATGGTAAAGCTAAAGACTTGATCTAGAGCCAGAGTAGAGGGCTAAAGTTGTTCAAGGGTAGTATTTTATAAACACTGAAATGACTGGAAGAGTGAGACTATAAACAATGGAGTCTCTGACTCATTAAACCTTAAATGACTAAAATATATCCAGCTGAGCATTTCGTTTAGCTAGCTACTAGCTGGGTATAGTAAATTAAGCATATAATAGATAAAAATGTCTTAATAATAATATTATAAAATAAAAATAATCATTATAATATAAAAATAATATTTAACTTATAAGGCTGGGGAGATGGTCACAGCTAAAGGTACTTACTTGCAGCTGGGCATGGTAGCGCACGCCTTTAGTCCCAGCAGAAGTAGGAGGATTCTGTTAATTCCAGGTCAGCCTGAGTTAGAGTTTGAGACCCTACCTCGGAAAAAAAAAAAAAAAAAAAAAAAAAAAAAGGCACTTACTTGCAACCCTGCTAGTCCAAGTTCAGCTCCTCAAGCACCCCCATAAAGCCAACATGTGTCTGTGATCCCAACATGCTTAGGGCATTGATGGAGCCAAGAAGATCCCAAAGCTCATGGGCCAGCTAGACTTGATTCACACAAAACAAAGCAGCAAAAACAAAATCATAAGGTGACCCTGTCTGAGGCAGGGGGAGGGAGAGGACAGACACCCAGAGGTCCTCAGACTTCTACATGTGTGCCATGGCATGTGCTTGTCCATACACACACATTAAAAATTTTAACTTGTTTAATTTTACGTGTAAACATTAACTTTAGCAGAAGAATGAGTTGTTACAAGATTAGCCCTGTACTTTTTCTTTTACTTTTTCTTTAGACAGAGTCTTAATATGATTCAGGCTGGCCTTGAATGCCTCATGAGTGAAGAGCTATAACTGTCTGTCTGTCTGTCTGTCTTTCTTTTTTGAAAAGCACTTGCTAGCATTTAATGAACCTCCTTGTGTGGCTTCAAACCGCCAGGACACAGGCACCCCCAATACCCTTTATCTTCTCAGCTCTTCTGCTGAAAAATTTGGCCTTCACAATGACAGGTTGCTTAGGGAGCTTTCTTTTCCCCAGAACTTTGTAGTAGCCCTAGAAGAAAAATAATTTACAATATACTACAGCCTGGGTAGGATCCAGGGAGGGGCATGCTTCTGATCTGGGCACTGACAGGGGCACAGACTGCCCCTACCAGTGAATCAAGACCAGCATATCCTCTCTGAGAACACCAGGGCAAGTGCCATGTCAGGATGTGACTCTAGTCTTGGCAGAACTATGTATTTCTAAGGCAGATCTTTTCTAGGGTCATAGTCTTCAGCTTCTGGAAATAAATTTTGTAAAAATGGCCTCCTTTGCTGTCTCACTGCTCCCAGTTGTTTTGGATTATCATTAATATTTCTGCTGAGAGTACTTTCCCACAAACTTTTGCTTTCTCGGCTGGCCAGCTGACATAAACTTACAAACTATACTCCTAAAATGGCTCATAAAAATATTGGCCCGGCTAGGCGTAGTGGCACATGCCTTTAATCCCAGCATTTGGGAAGCTGAGGTAGGAGGATTTCTGTGAGCTTGAGGCTACCCTGAGACTACATAGTGAATTCTAGGTCAGCCTGGGCTAGAGCAAGACACTTAACTGGGAGAAAAAAAAATTAAAGTGAGCCTCTAAGTTAAGAACTGGCCATCCATTTTAAAGAATTTGCTTTTAGTTTTTTTCTTAACTTTGTGTATGTGTGTATTGTTGTTGTTGTTTATGAGAGAGAGAGAGAGGGAACGGGCACGCCATGGCCTCTAGCCATTGCAAACGAACTACAGCTGCATGCAACACCTTGTGCGTCTGGCTTACAAGGGTACTGGGAAATTGAACCTGAGTCTTTAGGCTTCACAGGCAAATGTCTTAACCACTAAGCCATTTCTATAGCCCTTCTTAACTTTGTTTTGTTTGTTTATTTGAGAGTGATAGAGAGCTAAAGAGGCAGAAAGGGAGAGGGAGGGAGGGAGAGAATGGGCATGCTAGGGCCTCCAGCCACTGCAAACGAAATCCAGATGCATGCACCACCTTGTGCATCTGGCTTACATGGGTACTGGGGAATCGAGCCTCGAACCGGGGTCCTTAGGCTTTATAGGCAAGCGCTTAACCACTAAGCCATCTCTCCAGCCCCCTTCTTAACTTAAAAAAAAGTTTTTTTAAATTTATTCATTTGAAAGAGGCAGAGAGAGAGGAGTGAGAGAATATGAGAATGGGTGCACTAGGACCTCTGGCTGCTGGAAACAAACTCCAGATGCATGTGCCACCTTGTGTATCTGGTTTACCTGGGTCCTGTAGCTTTGCAGGCAAGTGCCTTAACTGCTAAGCCATCTCTCCAGCCCTTAACTCTTTTATTTTATTTTATTTGCAAGTTTGGTTGGGGGGAGAGAATAGGTATACCAGGGCCTCTAGCCACTGCAAATGAACTTCAGATGCATGTGCCCTTGTGCATCTGGCTTGATGTGGATCCTGGAGAATTGAACCCAGGCCCTTATGCTTTTAGGCAAGTACCTTAACCACTAAGGCATCTCTCCCACAATTTGCATTTTTTTAGGGGGGGGTTTCTTAGGTAGGGTCTCACTGTAGCATAGGCTGACCTATAATTCACTATGGTCACAGGGTAGCCTCAAACTCATGGCGATCTTCCTACCTCTGCCTCACTTCCCAAGTACTAGAATTAAAGCACCACATCTGGCCTTGCAGATATTTTTATTTTATTTTTGGGTTTTTTGTTTGTTTGTTTGCTTGCTTGTTTTTTGAGGAAGGATTACATGCTAGTGACCTGGCACTCACTCTGTAGTCCCAGGCTGGCCCAGAACTCATGGTTATCCTCCTATCTCTACCTCGTGAGTGCTGGGAATAAAGAAGCTGCACACCTAACTTGCAGCAGATATTTTGACTCATCTGCCTTCTTCCTGGTACACATTATAATAGCAATATTTCAGCAATAATTAGAATGTCCTTTACTTTGATGAAAAATACTAATTTCTAGAAACTTAAAATCTTGACATTTTTAATTGTCCATGTCATGTCTATCCTATAGTTGTAGATTCTTATATATGTGAGTGAAATGATATCAGTAATATTTGAAGCACCATTGTGAGCTGGTGGTATGTTAACCTGGACTCAAAAGTAATGTTTTTTTAATTTTATTTATTTGAGTGAGAGAGAAATAGGCCACACCGGGGCCTTCAGCCACTGCAAGTGAACTCCAGACGCATGTATCACCTTGTGAATCTAGCTTACGTGGGGCCTGGCGGATCAAACCCAGGTCCTTTGGCTTTGCAGGCAAGCACATTGACCACTAAGCCATCTCTCCAGCCTTCAGATTAATTTTGAAGTATTTGAAAATTAAAACCTTTCTCTTCCAGGATCCAACAGTAGTGATTGGCTCAGGTTTAACAATGGAAGAAATGATTTTTGAAGTGGCTGATACACATCTGTTTTTCAATGACTTAGAGGTAAGCAAGTTTTAGTTGCTTCTATGTTCCTGAAAGATGTTTTGTTCAATAACTGTCTGGGCTTGTATTTAGAAGATAACGTGCTTGGATAGGGTAGGGATGTCGTGGTTAGGTTAAACAGGATAAAGATGGACGTGCTGGTGGCCATAGGCATGTCTAACCATAGAGGAATAGCGTCACATTTAGATTACCGCTATCTTGTTCCTAGCTTAAGTTATTTTGTTTGTTTTGGTTTGGTTTGGTTTAGGTTTTGAAGGAGAATTGGAGTTAATTAAAACACAATTTATTTTATTTTATTTTGGTTTTTTGTGGTAGGGTGTCACTCAGACTGACCTGGAATTCACTGGTCTCAGGGTGTCCTCGAACTCATGGCAATCCTTCTATGTCTGCCTCCCAAATTCTGGGATTAAAAAGCATGCGCCACCATAACTGGCTCTAAAAGACATTTTTTTTTCTAAAAGACATTTTTAACATACATCTTTTTTAAAAAATATTTTTTTTATTTATTTATTTGACAGAGAAAGAGGGAGAGAGAATGGGTGCGCCAGGGCCTCCAGCTACTGCAAACGAACTGCAGACGCGTGCATCCCCTTGTGCATCTAGCTAATGTGGGTCTTGGGGAATCGAGCTGAGGTCCTTTGGCTTTGCGGGCAAACACCTTAACCGCTAAGCCATCCCTCCAGCCTCTAACATACATCTTAAGCATAAGATTTAAGAGAAGGAGGCACTTAGGAACCCGGGAAGATGAGTTGGCCGTTTAAGGTGCTTGTTTGCAAAGACTGCCAGCCCCTACCTACACAAGACCATCATAAGAGGAGGAAAAGATCATGACATCAAAATAAAAGAGAGACTGATTGAGATGGGAAGGGGATATGATGGAGAATGGAATTTCAAAGGGGAAAGTGGGGGGGGGGGGTATTACTATGTTTTTTTTTTTTTTTTTTTTTTTTTTTTTTAAGGTAGGGTTTCACTCTTAGTCGAGGCTGACCTGGAATTCACTAGGTAGTCTCAGGGTGGCCTTGAACTCATGGCAATCCTCCTATCTCTGCCTCCCAAGTGCTGGGATTAAAGGCATGTGCCACCACACCTGACTACCATGGGATTTTTTTTTTAATTTTTTTTTATTCATTTTTATTTATTTATTTGAGAGCGACAGACAGAGAGAAAGAGGCAGATAGAGAGAGAGAGAATGAGAATGGGCGCGTCCGGGCCCAGCCACTGCAAACGGAACTCCAGATGCTTGCGCCCCCTTGTGCATCTGGCTAACATGGGTCCTGGGGAATTGAGCCTCGAACCAGGGTCCTTAGGCTTCACAGGCAAGCACTTAACCGCTAAGCCATCTCTCCAGCTCCCCCATGGGATATTTTTTATAATCGTGGAAGATGTTAATAAAAATAGAGGGAAAAAAAAAAGACTGTCAACCCAGGCCTACTTCCCAAGCCACCTACATAAGCTGGATACAAAAAAGGGGTGCAAGTGTCTGATATTAAAGAGGCACTCAGGAAGAAAGAAAAACATCTGAGAGTATGTGTGTTTTGTTTCTTAAAGAGAGAATTACCTCTCTCTGTCGCTATCAAATAAAAATAAACAAAAAAAAAGAGAGAGAATTACCCCCTTTAGTTTTATTAGGTCAAAAATTGTATGTGTGATGGGCTGAAGAGATAGCTTAGTGGTTAAGGCATGTGCCTGTGAAGCCTGAGGACCCAGGTTCAATTCTCCAGTTCCCATGTAAGCCAGATGCACAAGGTGGTACATGTGTCTGGAGTTTGTTTATAGTGGCTGGAGGCCCTGGTGTGCCCATTCTCCCTCTCTCCCTCTCTATGTATCAAATAAATAAATAAAATGTTTTTTAAAAAATTATGTTTGAGCCAAACATGGTGGCGAATGTAGTTCTATTCTCTTGGCAAGCTGAGGTGGGAGGATAGTGAGTTCAAGGCCTTACTGGGGGGGGGGGGGGGGCTGAATAGATGGCTCAGTGATTAAAGTGCTTGCTTGCAAATCCTGATGGCCTGGGTTCAATTCCCAAGTTCCCACATAAAGCTAGATGCGCTAAGTTGTACATGCATCTGGAGTTTGTATGCAATGGCAGAATGCTGTGGAGTGAAGAAAAATAAAAAAGGAGAGGCCAGGTGTGATGGTACATGCCTTTAAACCCAGCACTTGGGATGCAGAGGTAGGAGGATCACTGTAAGTTTGAGGCTACCCTGAGACTACAGACTGAATTCCACATCAGCCAGGGCTAGAGTGAGAAAAAAAAAAAGATTCTTGTTTTTATTAGCTTATTTGGAGTGAATATGGCATTAGGACATAAAACAATTATATATGAGCTGGGTATGGTGGCACACGCTTTTAATCCCAGCACTCTGGTGGCAGAGGTAGGAGAATTAGGATTGCCGAGCGTCTGAGGCCACCCTGAGACTACATAGTGAATTCCAGGTCAGCCTGGGCTAGAGTGAGACCCTACCTTGGAAAAAAAAAATTATATGAATCAATATTCTAGTATAACAATCAATACTTAATAAAGGGTTTTATTATTGATATATTTATTTACTTACTTAGTTACTTATTTATGTAGGGTCTCACTCTGACCTGGAACTCTGTAGCCCTAACCTGGAAATCCCAATGCTCCTCCTCCTTCAGCCTCCCAAGATCTAGGATTAAATGTTTTTACCACCATGCATAGCTCTTCTTTTTTTAATATTTTTTATGTATTTATTTATGAGAGAAGGAGAGGAAGGGAGGGAAGGAAGGAGGGAAGGAAACGGAAAAGAAAAGAGATTATGGGCATATCAGGGCCTCTTGCAGCTGCAAATGAACTCTAGATTCGTGTGTCACTTTTTCATCTGGGCTTTACATGGCTACTGAGCAATTTGAATTGAGCCATCAGATTTTGCAAGTAAGCACCCATAACCTCTTGAGCCATTTCCCAAGCCCCTCTACTTTACCTTCTTAACAGTCATACTCTGATCTACCCAATCTGTAAGTGATTATTGACTCTTTGTTACTAGGTACTTTTTTGGTTTTGAGGTTTTTTAAAACAAGGTCCTGCTATATAACCTAGGATGACCTAAAACTCACAATCCTGCCTCAGCCTCCTAAGTGCTGGCATTACCAGCATACCTTACTATGTCTGACTCTTACTGTATTTTTCTACATGCTTGTTCTCTGTATATAAGCCTAGTTTAATATACAAGACCATTTGATAGTTGGGTGCCAGGAAATACTAATAGCTTCATTGTAAAAATTCTTGCTTTTGACATTTAAGTTCTTCTTTGACATGAATATGGAAGAATACAGGACTACAGTCAGAAACTCAGAGTGCATGAGTGCATGTCTCAAGCTGGGAAACCCATCCTGGGCTTAGTTGAGCAGCCATCCCATTCAAGAAACTATGAATGGTTGCTCTGGCTAGAGAAGTGAATGGGTTGCTGGGAGGTGGGGGGAAGCTGACTTGGACACCTCATGCCTTTGAATTCTTAACTGTGTACTACATATATTTTACCTAGATTTTTTTTGTTGCTGTTGTTGTTGTTGTTTATTAGAGACAGAGAGAGAATGGGTGCACCAGGGGCCTCTAGCCACTGCAAACAAACTCGACGCATGCTCCCCCTTTTGCATTAAAAAAATGTTTTTAAATGGTGGAGGTTTACTCAGGAGGCTGAGATAGGAGGATCACTGAATTCAAGGCCAAAAATAGTGATAACTATTTTCTTTATTTTTTTTTAATAAGAGAGAGAGAAAATTGCCAGGATAGGACCTCCAGCCATTACAGTTGAACTCCAGACATGTGTGTCACCTTGTGTGCATGCACGACCTTGTGCATTTGGCTTACATGGGATCTGGGGAAGAACATGGGTCCTTTGACTTCGCAGGCAAACACCTTAGCTGCTAAGCCATCTCTCCAGCTCAGTATTTCTCTTTAAATAAAATCTAGTTTTCCTCAACACAATTCTCCAGCAAATTAGATTAATACAGCTCTAAATTCCACTACTTTAAACTCCTTAACGCTTTAATCTCTCCTCAACTTCATTTGTTGATAAATTAGGACAACGTAGTTTTTAATTCAGCAAGCATTTATTGAAAACCTGATGTGTACAAATAATTATGCCCAAATTGTATTTGTAATGATTTTCTAGACATAGTCCTCACTCAGGACTGAAAGTTCTGTGAAGAATTTGACCTGAATGTGTTCCTGCCCCCCCAGGTCAGTGGTTCTCAACTTTAGAGGGCATAAGAATCACCTGGGGAGCTTCTTAAAAATGGAGATTCTAGGGCTTCATTCCTAGAAGTCTTGATTCAAATAGGTCCGTCATGGACCCAAGAATGTGCATTTTTAAAAACCTTCCCCAGAGGATTCTGGTGCAGGTGCCCTAGTGGTGTCAGAGGAGTGTAGCGGCCAGTTAGGCAGTGGGTAGCTTGTGATATCTGTAGGAGCATGGACTTGATAAAAGGAGAGCTGGATCTGATACAGAAAGAAGACCTATGTTCTTTCTAGTCTTTCTCCCACTCACTAGTTGTATGATACTTAGTCATTTCACCTTCTTTTAGAGCATGTCCGTAGGCTGACATTGAAGTTACACATTGTTTTAGTTATTCTGTTTTGATACCATACTTTACCCAGCATCTGTCTCATCTTAAAAAAAAAAAAAAATGAGTACATAGTACAATCAATTAGGACACTGTACTAGAATAAAAAGATACAGAGATGTAAGATGTGGGTCCTGTCCCAAGAGACTTACCATATAGTAGGATTTACAATTTAATATAGGACATAGAAGCACCTGACAGTGTAAGAGAGGTTGTGGCATCCCCAGAAGCTGGAGAAATGAACTGTTGCCATAAGAGCGGAATTGAGGGCTGGAATAGTGAAGGTTTCACAAAGACAGCGGGATGTGTATCAGGCCTTAAGCAGTTGGTCAACAGGGGGAGTGAGAATGAGTGATCCTCCAGACATAAGAGACTAAGGCATTTCATCATCCTGCCATCATTTGTGTTCATTTTATAAGTATGTCATGGTGGTGATAGCACCTCTGTTACCTGGACTGAAACATTATGTTTTGTTTTTTTTTAACAGGAATGTGACCAGGTACATGTGGAAGATGTGGCTTCTGATGACAACGGCCAGGACTTGAGGTGTGATAAGCACAGTGATGGCTTGAACATCAGTACCTTTATGTGCAACATGCTGTTTGCCTTCAGAGTAAAACAGAGATTCAAAAGCTCACAACCTGGGGCTGGGGCATTGTCTCAGTTGGTATATGCATAAGGACCTGAATTTGATCCCCAGAACCCATGTAAAAAAAAGCCAAGAAATAGGGGGCTGGAGAGATGGCTTAGTGGTTAAGCACTTGCCTGTGAAGCCTAAGGACCCCGGTTCGATTCTCAATTCTCCAGGACCCACATATAAGCCATATGCACAATGGGGCACAAGCATCTGGAGTTCGTTTACAGTGGCTGGAGGCCCTGGTGCACCCATTCTCTCTCTCTTTCTCTCAGAAAAAAAAAAAAAAAAAGGTGAAGTGTGGTGTACATTTGGAGTCACAGTTCTGGGGAGGCAGAAATAGATGGATCCCTGAGGTTCCTGGGTTGTACTTAGTGAGTTCCAGAACAAGAGTTCCAGGTGAGACTCTCAAAAACATGCTGAACTGATCCTGAGAAACAACACCCAAAGTTATCCACACATGCACATGCACCCACACCCAGACCTATGACATACGAATATCCCTACACAGACACACAAAAGCTCACAATTTCTTTATTAGAAGAGAAAAATAAATACACCTGACCATGACATACAGAGTGAGAATGTGATAATAGAAAAGGTGATAGAGAACAGAGAAAGAAGTAATTTTGATGGGTCAAGGGAATTGGTTGTGCTAACATTAAAGTGACCTTATCAATGGAATAATTTGTTTTTTTTCAACGTAGGGTCTCACTGTAGCTCAGGCTTGGAATGCAGTAGGTAGTCTCAGGGTGGCCTCAAACTCACAGCAATCCTCCTAATTGTACCTCCCAAGTACTGGGATTAAAGGCGTGCGCCACCACACCAGGCTAGGAATATTTGAGCAAAACCTCAAAAATGGATGACAGTGATGAGATGAGGAAACAGGATTCCAAATGAAGAATATACTAGGGCTGGAAAGATGGCTTAACAGTTAAGGAACTTGCCTGCGAAGCCTAAGGATCCAGGTTCGATTCCACAGTACCTGTGTAAGCCAGATGTATATGGTGGTGCATGCATTTGGCACACCCATTCTCTCTCATAAATAAATAAATAAAAATAACACACACACACACACTAGTTTTCCTTAGCCTTTTGTTGTTTTGTTTGTTTTGAGATTTTTGAGACAAGGTCTTACTCTATCCCACGCTGACCTAGAATTCACTTTATAGCACAGGCTGGCCTTGAAGTCAGTTCTGTCCTCTTACTTCAGCCTCCCAAGTGCTGGGATTGTAGTTTTGAACCACCATATCTAGCACTCTTGGACAGGTTTTTCTCAGTCAGGATAAAATATGTCTCTGGGGCTGGAGAGACGGCTTAGCGGTTAAAGGCACTTGTCTGCAAAGCCTGATGGCCTGGGTTCAATTCCCCAGTGCCCCACATAAAGCCAGATACACAAAGTGGCACATTTGTCTAGCATTCATTTGCATCCACAGAAGGCCCTAGTGTGCCCATTCTCTCTGTGCCTGCCTTTCTCTCTCTTCTCTCAAATCAATAAATTTTTGTTGTTGTTGTTGTTTGGTTTTTTTCAAGGTAGGGTCTCACTCTGGTCCAGGCTGACCTGGATTAACTTTGTAGTCTCAGGGTAGCCTCGAACTCACAGTGATCCTCCTACCTCTGCCTCCCGAGTGCTGGGATTAAAGGTGTGCGCCACGACACCCAGCTTACAAATAAATAAATATTTTTAAAAATATTTATTTTGCAAGGAGAGAGAGAGAATGGGCAAACCAGAACCTCTAGCCACTCCAGATGAATGTGCCACTTTGTGCATCTGGCTTTATATGGGTACTAGAGAATCTAATGTGGGTTATTAGGCATTGCAGGCTGGGTGCCTTCACCACTGAGCCATTTCTCCAGCCCAATGAATAATTTTTTTTTCCAAGGTAGAGTCTCATTCTAGCCCAGGCTGACCTGGAATTCACTATGTAGTCTCAGGGTGACCTCAACCTCAAGGCAATTCTTCTACCTCTGCCTCCCAAGTGCTGGGATTAAAGGCGTGTGCTACTATGCTATCTCTAGATAGTAATTTTTATTCTCTCTCTTTGCAGCAACTATAGTTTCTCTACAGATGGTTTCAGTGGCTCAGGTGGCAGTGGCGGCCATGGTTCATCTGTGGGTGTCCAGGGTGGTGTGGACTGGATGAGGAAACTGGCTTTCCGCTACCGAAAAGTGAGAGAAATCTATGATAAGCATAAAAGTAACGTGGGTGGTAAGTGTGGCGTCCAGCCAATCCAATACTCTTATTTCTTCATAATCTCCTGCATTCCTCTCAGGGATGCCTTTGATTCCCTGGCAACTGCTTGTGAATTTATGCCACGGTAGCAAGTTAAATATACATAGGAATTCTGATTGACACCCTTTGGAGAAGGAATGCTACCCTTTTTTTAAAAAAAAGTATATATGTTATGCCCAGATCATGGAGTCCCCAAAGACCACTGAGAGTCAGACACATATGTAACAGCAAAGAGCTTTATTTCGGACTTAAGCTCGGACTCTTGACTTCACCAATGCAGTGGATCCATACAAGAGCCCTGAGCAGCAGGGGGCAGGTTTTTTATAGGGATTTGAACAAAAAAGTAGGGAGAAGTAGGGGAATGGATACATGATTGGTTGATTTAAGCAGTAACTGCACTTGTATTTTTCTGATAGGCTTAGGATACTGGTGGGCAGAGGACTAGGGGGATTCCAAGCAGATTAGGTAAATTTTATTGTGATTGGCTATGTGTACTTGAGAAACTTTAAGCAAACTTATCTATGACCACAGGAACACATGGTGCAGACAGTCTATTCCTCCTTATCAGAAAACTGACCTTGCCTTGAAGCAGAAACTTAGGCCTATTGATGATTCTGAGGCTTATTATGGCTTCCTGAGTCCTTCATTCCCCCCTCTACTTGTAACTTAAGAGGACCCAGTCTTGGGTCTTTATTAGGGAAGAGGTTGTAAAGGATGGTACTGGGTTCTTAGCAGCATGAGTTGTACTGCATTAATTCGTTCCCTGATAAAAGAGATTAGTTTATTGATTATGCAGGGTCCAAGGCTTAGTAACAACAGTAATAGAATCAGGGGACAACATTGCTCTCCCAGGGCTTGGCATAGTCCTCCTTGTTGTAGGAAGAGTATTTTTATTTCTCCCTCTCATGAGAAGACACTCTAACTGCTTTAGGGGACTGGGACAAAGACATCAGATCATTTACTATTTCCTGCTGAATGGGATACGAAGTGTGGATTTGTTGCAGTTAGAGAGTCTCTCCCAGAGAGGGGACCTATTTTAATGGACCCAAGAGTGTAGGTAGATAGTCTTGGAAGAGAACATTGGGGAGAAAGAATAAAAGTAAGGAGTTAGTGAGAAGTGAGCACACAGGAAACTGGTCTTTTTGGAGGTCGAGGGAATCCAGGTAGACAGGCTTGGTTCGTCTCAGGACCATCTGAGAATGAGATGGCTGAGATTTTCATTCAGAACTCTTCATTAAATGGCACAGTAGTATTCAACATGGATTGTAAAACAGATGAGATATTAGCAGAGTTATCAGAAACGTATACACAACATTTAACCTTGATAATAGAGAGCTATTGGGTGCCATTAAAGGCTGTACAAATATATTTTTTTTTTGGTCTCAGAACTTATTTACATGTTCTAGATTTGAAAAATAACCCTTTGAACATCTATAGTTGTTTTTCTTTATAATAGAATTAGAACTATGGGGGAAAGATATCTTAATGTTTGTTTCCCCTCTTGGAATGCTCTTGTGTTATTTAATAGGCCATTCATATATTTAAGGGTTTTTTTTATCTTTGGTTATACATTTCTCTCTGAGTGTTTAAGACCATACAGATAGCCAAAATTTAATTAAGGATTAGTTTTGGAAGTCATTAATGGCTCTCCAAAGAGACTTTAGGGACCCAGGAGTAGCCCTATAGACTAGTGTTTTCTGTCTGTTAGGATGAGTCAGGGTCGTGCTGGCCAAGTAGTTTTCCCTTCTTTGGGAATTCAGGAGGACTAATTGCTCCTCAATTGTGACTCTCCTGTTTCACACTGTACACCAATTTTGTGTGGGTCTCCATATCCTCCCTTCTCAGGGAGACAGATGACTTACCAGGGGACCAGTGTAGAAGTGTCCCATCATCTCCAGTGGCCTCATGACCTGGGAGCACAGGCCAAAATATTGACACTTTTTACTCCGATGATTCCAATTGGCTTTGGCTGCTATATAGGTGATTAGCACACTTAGAAAGAAAGTTACACCAGCCTGGACGTATGTACATATAGAGCACTTTTGATTACTGAAGTAGATTTAGTTAAAGAATGGCACAAGGGCTTTGTCTAATTTTTTAAATTTTTGTTGTACTGTGGCAGAATAAGCCATATATCTGATGTATAGAAAGTAGGCACATCTCACATTTTAAACATCTAACATTTATAAATACAGACAGAACCTGTTACCAGTCTTGAAAACAGTACCAATTGATTTACAAACTAGCTAATTTAACCTAGAAATTGTCAGAAAAGGACAAGTAAGACAGTATAAAGTCTTAGCATCTGTATTTGAAAACATCTTTAATTAGTTCAGATACCTGTGTGGGTGCAAATTACCCAGAGAACATTGGAAACAGAACCATGGAGCTTGAATATATATATTTTTTTCTCAGATGAGGACCATTGTTTGAGCATTAGGCTATACCCTAAAGTAGGGAATATCTTAAGAGTGAATTTTGTTATAAGCACATACAATAGAGCAGACTCTGGTCTTTTTTTTTTTTTTTTCTTAACTGAAACAGCTAGCTAAATATTAATATAACCCTTGATAAATCTTTTTGAAAGAAAAAACATTATTTGACAACCAGTGATTTTGGCTTAAACTTGATAGCTATTGATTTCATGTACCACAGAAATTTTTATTAACATAAAACAATTTTATGTTTTACCCATGACTTAAATTTGATAAAGCTTAAGTAAGCTATCCCAACATATTTTATCCTGAAAAGTAGTTCTTTTGTTCCTTAAGAGTTTGTAAAGAGTTGAAAAATCTCTAACTTTAGGCATGGTGTCTAGGTTTCGCCTGAAAATTTTTTTTACATCCACATACCTTTATTTACATGCTTTAACATTCTGATCTAAGTACCACTCAAAAGGCATTTTTAACGATTCTGTGTCCCAACATTGAAAAATTCCTTTCCAGTTCCTTCAATCAATTCATCTCACCCTATTATTAACCATGTTTCTTATGAGGCTATTAAAAAAAATTACACAAAATTGATTAATCCTATTCCTAACAAGAAAGTAGTCTTAATACAACTTTATGTGATTAGTACCAATGACACACTTGGAAATGATTTTATTAGGAGTAATTAAGGCAAATTTTGTTGCTATCTTGAGGCAGGCTGGCTTAGAAGTCAGGTCAGTTTCCTGCTTTTAAGTGACAGGACATTACAATTTTTTTAATACCTGACGAATTATAAGTTACCTCTTCAGAGGGAATTCTATTGTTTTTAATAATCCTCTATGTAAGGTGAAGTTGACCTAGAACAAATATCTGGTGAATTCGCCCCTGTAAAAGACATTTAACTTTTCCTTTTTAATTTCTATGCTCAGGTCTTTGATTTCCTTGAAATGGTTCTCTAGAAGACAAAGGGGTGTCACCTGCGTCCGTCTCATCTCTTTAGTCACAGTCACAAACACGACACGACTAGCAAGCACAATGAGCACACACACACACACACACACACACACACACACACACACACACACAAAAAGAACAAATCCTCCTGGCCACTGGAGGCAAAACTGAAAGAGAGACAACAGCCTCTCGCTGTGCCACGGGAGCAACCTACTTCGTCTCTACAAATCTATTAAAAGGGGATTGAATCCCCTCCAGGTGGGCCTGGGGCACACAGGACCCACTGTGCAGGCAAGGTGGTCGCCAGCACATCCACCAGACCACGGGGGGAAAATCAGAATTACAGAGCGAACTCGTTTCTATACTGACTAAAAGAAAGACAAAATGTAGACAACATAGACACTTATCAGCCGGCAGTTCAGCTCAATGTGTCGGGGGTCTTGGGGGTCGCAGACGAGCCCCCAAATGTTATGCCCAGATCATGGAGTCCCCAAAGACCACCAAGAGAGTCAGACACGTATGCAACAGCAAAGAGCTTTATTTCGGGCTTAAGCTCGGACTCTTGACATCACCAATGCAGTGGATCCATACAAGAGCCCTGAGCAGCAGGGGGCAGGTTTTTTATAGGGATTTGAACAAAGAAGTAGGGAAAAGTAGAGGAATGGTTACATGATTGGTTGATTTAAGCAGTAACTGTACTTGTATTTTTCTGATAGGCTTAGGATACTGGTGGGCAGAGGGCTAGGGGGATTCCAAGCAGATTAGGTAAGTTTTATTGTGATTGGCTATGTGTACTTGAGAAACTTTAAGCAAACTTATCTATGACCACAGGAACGCATGGTGCAGACAGTCTATTCCCCTTTATCAGGAAACTGACCTTGCCATGGAGCAGACACTTAGGCCTGTTGATGATTCTGAGGCTTATTATGGCTTCCTGAGGCCTTCAATATATTTATTGCCGGGCGTGGTGGCGCACGCCTTTAATTCCAGCACTTGGGAGGCAGAGGTAGGAGGATCGCTGTGAGTTTGAGGCCACCCTGAGACTACATGGTGAATTCCGGGTCAGTAAGACCCTACCTCAAAAAATCACACACACCAAATAATAATACTATATATTGTATACTATAAAATTGTCTTTTTTACATATATATATATATATATATATATATATATATATATGTAAAAAAGACAGTTTTCTTTTCTTTCTTTTTTTTTTTTCTTCAAGGTAGGTTCTCACTCTAGTCCAGGCTGACTTGGAGTTCACTATGTAGTCCCAGGCTGGCCTGGAACTCATGGAGATCCTCCTACCTCTGCCTCCCAGGTGCTAGGATTAAAAGTGTGCGCCACCACACCTGGCTTAATTGTCTTACCTTATGACAAGTATATATTTAAGGAAAATGTGTGCTGTTAGTCCATCTTCCATTGCTGTAATAAATACCTTAAGTAATTTACCAGGTATATTTTGGCTCATGAGGTTTGGAGGTTTCAGCCTGTGGTTGCTTCACCCTGTCACTTTGGGCATGTGCCATGGCAAAACAACTTGGCAGGGTGTGCCTGGTGTGACAAAGCAGCTCCCCTCATAGCAGTGGA
Source organism: Dipus sagitta (assembly GCA_036346955.1). Classification (NCBI taxonomy): domain Eukaryota; kingdom Metazoa; phylum Chordata; class Mammalia; order Rodentia; family Dipodidae; genus Dipus; species Dipus sagitta. The sequence continues at coordinate 111,631,562 of CM070773.1, forward strand.
GGAGAAAAGATTGAGGAGGAAGGGAGAGAGAGAGGGAGGGAGGGAGGAAGGATTGATTCCCAATACCTCTTCTCAATACACACCCCTGATTACCAACCTATTAGTTCCACCTAAGTTCTTCCTCCTAACGTTTCTATCAATAGTACCGTCAACTGAGGATCAAGCCTTCATCCACAACAGCTCTGGAGAAACATTAAGACTCAAACCATTACATGTTCCATGTATGGCATGGACCATTGGTTGATTATTGAGACAGTCTTGCCATGTAGCCCAGCTATGTGATCTGAGACAGGTCCCCTTGCTCTTTTTCTTTAGAATGAGGTTAATAATACTAAGAATTCTCTCAGCTGTTGAGCTGGAGGGATCGTTTAGCAGTTAAAGCGCTTGACTGCAAAGCCAAAGGACCCAGGTTCAATTCCCCTCTACCCTTGTAAGCCAGCTGCATATGGATGGTAGTGTGTGGGTCTGGAGTTTATTGTAGTGGCTAGAGGCTCTGGCATACCCATATATATTCTCCTCTCTCTCTCTCTCTCTCTCTCTCTCTCTCTCTCTCTCTCAAGTAAAAATCTATTTTAAAAAATTTTTTTTTTAATTCTTGGGTCGGGCATGGTGGCACATGCCTTTAATCCCAGCTCTTAGAAGGCAGAGGTAAGAGGATCGCTGTGAGTTCGAGGCCACCCTGAGACTACATAGTGAATTCCAGGTCAGCCTGGGCTAGAGCAAGACCCTACCTCAAATAAAACTGGGGGGCAAAAAAAGAATTCTTGGGAGGTAGAGGTAGGAGGATCTCCTAGAGTTCAAGGCCACCCTGAGACTACATAGTGAATTCTAGGAAAGCCTGAGCTAGAGTGAGACCCTACCTCGGAAGAAAAAAAAGAAGAATTCTTCCAACTATGACATTTCCTCCTGTTCAGTTTTTAATATCATATTCTGAGACAGTGCTATTCAAATGTTGTCTGTTGGTCAACAGTAGTATCTTGGGGATTTATTTCTAAACTGAATTTGTAAGTCGCTTTCTCAGGATCAGCAAGTACATATTGTCAAATAATAAATGTGTCTGCTTCCATTTCCACAGGCCTCCTCAGTCCCCAGAGAAAGGAAGCGCTGCAGAGATTAAGAGCAGAAATTGAAGTTTTAACAGATTCCTGGTTAGGAACTGCATTAAAATCCTTGCTTCTCATCCAGTCCAGGTATGGAAATGATTCTTTTACATCTCGCCTTGTCATAGACACACAATTTCCTATTGTAGTCTAAGCTAGGCCATGTCCTAAAACAGGGTTTGGTAATAGGGGTAAAAGGTGTTGAAATGATTCAGAGAAGTATTTAGGTTAAGTGGGAGATAAAAATCATCTTTTATTAACAATACATCTTCAGAGTTGTTTTTTTTTTGAAGAACAGCTTATTGGTTTATTTATTTGGCAGAGAGAGAGAGGGAGAGAATGGGTGCACCAGGGCCTCCAGCCACTACAAACGAACTCCAGACGCGTGTGCCCCTTTGTGCATCTGGCTTACGTGGGTACTAGGGAACTGAACCTGGGTCCTTTGGCTTTGCAGGCAAGCACCTTAACTGCTAAGCCATCCCTCCAGCCCACATTTTAAGAGTTTTATACATGAAGCCGGGTGTGGTGGTGCACGCCTTTAATCCCAGCACTCGGGAGGCAGAGGTAGGAGGATTGCTGTGAGTTTGAGGCCACCCTGAGAATCAGAGTGAAGAGTGATTCCAGGTCAGCCTGGACTAGAGTGAAACCCTACCTTGAAAAACAAAACAAAACAAAAAAATATATATAACGCTTTTTCATTCCCCTTATTTTCTGCTCACAAACTAAAATTATAACCCATTATTTCCAGCCTAGGGGATAGAAAATAAAAGAATACAAGTAGGAGATGTATCACAGATAGTCTTAAGTATACAAAGATCCAAGACACATTCATAAAAGGAAAGGGGACCAGGTATGGTGACATACACCCTTAATCCCAGCACTCCCGAGGCCGAGGTAGGAGGTAGAAGGATCGCTCTGAGGTCAAGGTCAGCCTGAAACTACATAGTGAATTCCAGGTCAGCCTAGGCTAGTGAGATCCTACCGCAAAAACAAAAAAGAAAAGAAAAGAAAAAGGATGGGCTACTGGAGAGATGGCTCAGAATTTAAGGTGCTTGCCTGCAAAACCTAAAGACACAAGTTCATTTCCTTAGTACCCACATAAAGCCAGATGTACAAGGTGTTACATACATATGGAGTTAGTTTGCGGTAGCTAGAGGCCTTGGCATGCCCATTTTCTCTTTCTGTCTGCCTCTTTCTCTCACTCTCTTGCTCTCTCAAATCAATAAATAAGCCAGAGCTGGGCGTGGTGGTGCACGCCTTTAATCCCAGCACTGAGAAGGCAGAGGTAGGAGGATTGCCGTGAGTTTGAGGCCACCCTGAGACTACATAGTGAATTCCAGATCAGCCTGGGCTAGAGCAAGACCCTACCTTGAAAAAACAAAATAAATAAATAGTTTTTTTTTTAAAGGAAAGGGAATGGGGTACTTGGAAGATGGTTCAGTTGATGAGATACTTGCCTCATAAACATGAGTACCTAAGTTCAAATCCCAAGAAGCCATGTAAAAGCTGGACCCTGGCAGGTATCTAATCCCAGAGCACCTACAATGAGAAGGGAAACAAAGACAAAAGAATCTACCAAAGGCTTGTGGATCAGGTAGCCTGGTAAATAGAGTATTGAATAACAGACCATCCTTCAATCAAAGGTGCAAGGGATGGACTGGCATGTGCAAGTTGTCCTCTGACCTTCACATGCACAGTGGTGCGTTGTATGTACCTGCACTCACTTACATGAACACATATCCCATATCATACACACATTAAAAGAAAAGAAAAAGTGTGAAGAACCAGAATGATAGCACGTGCCTTTCTAGCACTTTTTGGAGGTAGGAAAAGTCCAAAGCCAACCTTAGCTACATAAAAGAAAGAAGGAGGGGCCCGGGCGTGGTGGCACATGCCTTTAATCCCAGCACTCTGGAGGCTGAGGTAGGAGGATTGCTATGAGCTCAAGGCCACCCTGAGACTGCGTAGTGAGTTCCAGGTCAGCCTGGGCTACTGTGAAACTCTACCTCGGGAAGAAAAAGGGGAGGGGGCCAGGAAGGAGTGGGAGGGAAGATATATTAAAAAGATGAAAAGGTTTGGCTTGAAGCCTAAACTGGGAAATAAATGCCGCATAGATGTCTAGTACCCTTTTGCTTAAAGCCAGACTTCCAAGTACCTACTGGCCCTGAGGGTGGAAAGCCAGTGAAGGAATTGGGGAGCAACAAACTCCAGATTCATGTGCCGTCTTGTGCATCTGGCTTATATGGGTTCTGGGAAATCGAACCTGGGTCCTTTGACTTTGCAAGCAAGCACATTAACCACTAAGCCATCCCTCCAGCCCCTAATGTGTGTTCTTTAATTTGGGTGGCTGTTGTGTGAAGAAAAGCAAGAGTTTAAATCATGTCTCATTTATGGGCTGAATTGCATTTTTATTAAATAGAACACTGACCAAGAGCTATCTGTTACTTACTTGTTTTCTGAAATGTGGGCTCAGTGATTTCATGAGTTAGGTATTTTCCAACAAGTCGCAGAAAACTACAATGTTCAGAAGGGAAATAAAGCACAAATTAAGTTACTGCTCTATGTCCACTGCACAGCACACACACAAAAAATATAATATAGAAAATAAATCCTAAAGTATTAAGAGCAATAATTGAGCATAGGCGTTGAACAGGAACACCGTGCTCTTAGAAGTTAACTTTTAAGTTAAATCTAAAGAGTTGACCCATTTGAAATACTGCTCCTAGGTTCCTTTAGTTCACATTTTTATTTTCTTTTCTAGGAAGAACTGTGTGAATGTTCTAATTACTACCACCCAACTGGTTCCGGCCCTGGCCAAGGTTCTCCTGTATGGACTAGGAGAAATATTTCCTATTGAGAACATCTATAGTGCTACCAAAATTGGTATGGTGTTGGTGTCTACTCTTTTCTCCTCACTGGCCTTACAGTAAAACTTTCTACTCAGAAATATTATTTGCCAGTTCTTTTGGATGATTTATATGTATTATCCAGCCAGCCAACAGTCTTCTGACGAGGCATGTGAAGCTTAGCAGTTAAGTTATTTGTTCAAGGAATCACAGCTAGTAAGGTGCATAAATATGCTCTTTTCTCTTAGAGTATTTGAGTGGACATAATTTCTCACTTGAAGTTATTTTTAACCTATTTTATTTATTTGCAAACAAAGAGAGATAGAAGAGAAACAGACAGAGATAAGGGGCATGCCAGGGGCTCTAGCCACTGCAGACAGACTTCATATGCATGCGTCACTTTGTGCATCTGGCTTAATGTGGGTATTGGGGAATTGAACTCAGGTTGTTAGGTTTTGCAGGCAAACACCTTAACCACTATGCCATCTCTCCAACCCCCTTAAAATCTATTTTTGCTTGATTTCCAGTTTCTTTTTCACAGAATACATAGTATGAGACAAAAAGCACTTAAAAAAGTCAAGAGCTAAAACATATGTATTATAGATCTAATAATTTTATTATATAATATTATACTAATATTGATAAAATAATTTAAAATTGTTAAAAATTCTTTTTTATAATTTATTTTTATTTATTTGCAAGCAGAGAGACAGAGGGAGAAGAGAGGCAGAGAGAGAATGGGCATGCCACAGCCTATAGCCACTGCAAACGAACTCCAGATGCATGTGCCCCTTGTGCATCTGGCTTGCATAGGTCCTGGAGAATCAAACCTGGGTCCTTAGGCTTCGCAGGCATATGCCTTAACCACTAAGCCATCTCTCCAGCCCTAAATTGTTAAAATTCTTTACACCTATCCAGCCCTGAATAAAATATTTTTTAAAAATATGGCACTTGCCTAGCATGCCCAAAGCCCTTGGTTTGATCCCTAGTAACCTTTCCCCAGCTCTCCCAAAAAAAGAAAGAAAAGAAAAATCTATGGGCTAGAGAGATTGCTCAGTGGCTAAGGTGCTTGCCTGCAAAGCCTAATAACCCAGGTTCAATTCCCCAGTACTCGCATATAGCCAGTTGCGCAAAGTGGCACATGCATCTGGAGTTTGTTTGCCAGTGGCCCTGTTGTGCCCATTTTCTCTCTCCATGCAAATATTTTTTAAAAAGAAAGAAAAGAAAAATGGAAGCAAAATGATGCATTTCTATGAAAAGTGTTAGACATAAAATACATTATAATGTAATATATAGTTAAAATCTTCACATTTTTACGATATACAGGAAATTTCAAGTAAATCTGTAATATCTTTTTTTTTTTTTTTTTTTTTTTTTTTTTTTTGAGAGAGAGGATGGGCATGCCAAGGCCTCTAGCCTCCGTAAATGAACTCCAGATGTTTGCATCACCTTGCACATCTGGGGAATTGAACTTGGGTCCTTTGGTTTTGCAGACAAGTGCCTTAACTACTAAGCAATCTCTCCGGCCCTTTACTATCTTTTTATCTAAAGCAACTATGAAATGTTAAGATTTGACAGCTGAGTCTGAAGCTTAATATTTTTTAATTAACTTATTTTTTTAATTCTCTCTCTTTTATTTTTTTAAGGTAGGGTCTCACTCTAACCTAGGCTGACCTGGAACTCTCTCTGTAGTCCCAGGGTGTCCTTGAATTCACAGTGATCCTCCTACCTCTGACTCCTGAGTGCTGGGATTAAAGGCGTGCACCACCATGCCCCTCTCTCCATAATCGTTTTTCATAGGTTAACTATTTCATATGCAAGGTGTTGGGTACTAGATGACGCAGACTTAACAGCTTCTGCTTTACTTGCATGTAAGACCCCTAGGACACCTATGGTGAGCCTCCCACATCTGAGTTTGCTTTTCTGTGCTAATCACTGTACTGAGCCCTGGCATCATAAGCTCATCCAACTAATGAATTGACCAGCAGCCCCCATCTTTGGTATTGGGAAAAAAAGTGAGAAGAGTGTCCTAACAGGAAATCCTTTTCTTTCTGCAGGTAAGGAGAGCTGCTTTGAAAGAATAGTGTCCAGGTTTGGAAAGAAAGTCACATACGTAGTGATTGGAGATGGACGAGATGAAGAAATTGCAGCCAAACAGGTAACTGGAAAGAAGAGACATCATTTATGTGGTTGTGTGGCAAGTGTTAGAAAAATGGTGACAGAGCCAGAGTAAAGGTGCACACCCATAATCTTAAAGTGTAGAGGCTGAGGAAGGAGGAGCTTGAGTTCAAGGCCAGCTTGAACTACATAGCAAAGATTCTATTCAACATAGTGAATTCAAGGCCAGCCTGAGATACATGAGATCCTGAAAAAGGAACTGGGAAGAGAGATGAATGGACAGGAAATAAAAGGGGAACTGAAAAATCTATAGAATATTTTTATTGTTGTTTGTTTTGTGTTTGTTGTTTTTCAAGGTAGGGTCTTGCTCTAGCCCAGGCTGACTTAGAATTCACTATGTAATCTCAGGGTGGTCTTAAACTCATGGTGATCCTCCCACCTCTGCCTCCCAAGTGCTAGGATTAAAGGCATGTGCCACCATGCCTAGCTCTACAATTTTTTTAAATATTTATTGAGAAAGAGGCAGAGAGAGAATGAGTGCACCACAGCCTTCAGCCACTGTAAACAAACTCCAAACACATGCACCACCTTGTACATCTGGCTTAGTTGGTTACTGGGGAATTGATCCTGGGTCCTTAGGCTTCACAGGCAAGTGCCTTAACTGGTAAGCCATCTCTCCAGCCCTGCAATCTTTTTTAAAATTTTATTTATTCACATGCATATGCCAGGTTCTCTTGCTACTGCAAGATTTTTGTCTGGCTTTACATGGGTGCAAGGGAAATGAACCCAGAACATCAGGCTTTGCAAGGAAGCACCTTTAACCACTGAGCCACATCTTTAGCCCCCTCTTTACAATCTTTTGTGTATTAGTAGTGCTTCTTTTCCTTTTCCTTTCCCTTTTGTTTTTTCTAGGTAGGGTCTCTGGTCCAGGCTGACCTGGAATTAACTCTGTCATCTCAGAGTGGCCTTGAACTCATGGCGATCCTCCTACCTCTGCCTTCCGAGTGCTGGGATTAAAGGCGTGCGCCACCACACCCGGCTCCTTTCCCATTTTTTAAAATATATTTTATCCATTTATTTATTTGAGGGGGGGGGCGTACCAGGGCCTCCAGCCACTGCAAACAAACTCCAGATGCATGTGCCCCCCTGTGCATCTGGCTTACATGGGTCCTGGACAATCGAACCAGGATCCTTTGGCTTTGCAGGCAAATGCCTTAGCCTCTAAGCTATCTCTCCAGCCCTTTCCCATTTTTCTTTATGGAAAGAGAGTCATTTTCCCTCCTTTCTGTCACTGAAAATACCTTCCAAGTTTCTAGCTCTGCTATAGGGATGCCCTTCCCCACCCTCATTAAACCTGAGATGGTCCCTGTCTTCATCAGATTTGACTACAAAAAGAAGGCCAATCATTCTAATTTTCAGGCTTCAAATTTAACAACAAAATAAATAAATAAAATTAAAATGCACTCATTTGGGGGTTGTTTTGTAGAGAAAATCCTTTTGCTTTTGAGCCATGCAAAGTTTATTCTAACAGTAATGCCATCCAGATCCCAACTCCAGGTCTTCCTTTCTTAATATAGGAATCAATAGATGAAAGAATTCGGGTTGTGGAGTCTGAAAGCAGGCAGGTTCAACCAGGTGCAGTAGTGGACACCAAAGACCTGGGTGGGAGATTGAAAAGAGATTACTTGGAACTAGCCTGAGCAATATAAGAAGACTGTCTCTTAAAAACAAGGTACACGGCTGGAGAGATGGTTTAGTGGTTAAGGAGCTTGCCTGCGAAGCTCAAGGACCCAGATTTGGTTCCCCAGTACCCATGTAAGCCAGATGCACATGGTTGTGCGTGTGTCTGGAGTTCATTTGCATTGGCTGGAGGCCCTGGCATGCCCATTCTGTCCCTCTCTCTCTCCCTCCCTCCCTCCCTCTCTCTCTCTTTCTCTGTATCTTTCAAATAAATAAAAGTAAAATATTTAAACACACACACAAGGTACAGGCCAGGCATCATAGAACACACCTTTAATCCTAGCACTCAGGAGGTACAGTAGCAGGATCACCGTGAGTTCAAGGCCCGCCTGAGATTACATAGTGAATTCCAGGTCATCCTCAGCTAAAGTGAGAATCTACCTCGAAAAAATAAAAACTAAACAAAAATGGTACAGTCAGTTCAGAGACATTATTAGGTGTGTGACAAGTTCCTTACTCTTTTTCAGTTTTCTCATTTGCTAAGTATATCTTTGGAAATTCTCTACTTATCCTCCTCCTCTTCTTCAATGTAGAGGTGATGGATTGCCAACCAGGGCTACCCTTATTTTCTTCACCCAGTTCATAGAAACCTTAACACCTACTAATGAGCTATGAGCTTGGCAATTGATTGGCATGATTATCTCATTGGTGTTTCATTTGCCACTTAATATGGCAGTACAGGAACCTTTTACTTTTTTCATTGGTGTTAATCAGCAGAACTTTGATTCTTTGATTCTAGAACCTCATCACTCTGAGTTTTAAGTGAAGCTAGTTGTCTTCCACATCATCAGCACTTGACTTCATTAACCCCTCCACACTGGACCTTCAGAACAGCACATGGAATTCTTGGCATGATTCTGACTATATAACAAGAGTTTTTATTTCCCAGATCTGTACATTTTGGACACTGGCAAGATTTGGGACTGGTAGCTCTAAAGTTTATGGGAAATTTACCATCTAAAAGACAGTGTAATCATATTAATACTAGTTTGGTTTTTTTCTTGTTGTTTTGTTTGTTTGCGACATGGTATTGCTGTGTTGCCCAAGCTGACCTCGAATTTGTAATCCTCTTGCCTCAGCCTTAGCCTTGCAAGTACTGGGATTACAGGCATGTACTACAATGCTTAGCAATAGTAATATCTTATATGGACTATTTTAATTCATCTTGGAGACCTTAAATAATAGCTGGAACCAGTACATCTCTTAATCTGTGTTGTACAGCGTCCTTGTGCATACTACTTCCTTCATCCGTTTGACAGCCCGGTTAGTGGACAGGGGTAGACAGTTGCCAAGTGCCTCAGGAAGACACCTGTGGAGGAAGAGGTGAGAATAGACATAAACTCCCCCAAGCTAGGCTAACCAGCTGTCGTCCTTCTCTTCCAGCACAACATGCCCTTCTGGAGGATCACAAACCACGGAGACCTTGTGTCCCTTCACCAGGCCTTGGAGCTGGACTTTCTCTAAAAACTGGAAAGTGGAGCCTTCCTTGTGAACTCAAGGAGCCAGAGGCCAGAACCAACAGAACTCCGTCTCTCTCTCTCTCTCTCTCTCTCTCTCTCTCTCTCTCTCGTCTATCTCTGGGTTTTTTCCTCTGTCTGTGTTTCTCTCTCTCTCTCTCTCTCTCTCCCTCTCTCCCTCCCTCCCTCCCTCTCTCTCTCTCTTTTGGTCTCTCCTCTCTCTCTTCCCCCATGGACTGCTGGCGAGAATACAATCAGAACAGACAACTGCAAGTGTTGCCAAGAGAGCCGCAGCCCGTGTGCACTGCTGTGCAGATGCAGGCCGTGGCAGCGGTGGCGAGAACAGCAGACACTGAGCTGCAGTGCTTTCTTTCTTCGTGTTTTGTTCCCAAAGTGAAGAAGGAAAGGAAGGTCTTGGGCACAGATGCACTCTTGGTCCATGCCCAGACTGAGAACTGTTTGAACTCATGTCAGGGGAAGTGCAGCAGAGTCTCTCCTGAGAACAGCTCTTCCATCTTAGCTGTAGAACCTCTTTCCAGTGAATGGGTGTGTTATTTTTATAGGTAAGGATCTGGTCTCTGAAGCAAGTTTCCCCCTCCTTTTTCTATGAAGAAAAGGGTGTGTAAAGTTTCCGTGGAAATAGTAATTGAAATATCTAAAATACCTCTCTGTGACAGTAGCGTCTCTAGCTGCTTCGGTGGTCTCTCCTGAGGATGTCCTGTCTGTCTGTGGGTCCTGGACACCGATCAGCTTTAGACTGGCATCTCCCGTCTTGGAAGCCTCAGTCCCCTTGCCAGTCCCACTTCCCCTGTAACCAAATGGCACAAACCGGAAAACGCTTCCCGTAGGCAGTAAAGCTAGGCCTTTAACTTGACTCGAATTCAGAGCCTCTGTCCTAGGAGGGCTAGTCTCCAAACTGGAGAGAAGGGACTTGGGCTTCTGAGAACTTTCAGCTGCTTTGGCATGTGAGGTAAGAAGATACCACCTGCTCCTACAGAGAAGCACCCATGCCCACCAGATGCTCACACTGTGGCCTCTTCCTACTTAGCCATCAGATGCTGGGCTCTGGCCCTTCCTGCCCTCTATACACACCCATCTTAATGCAGCACTGGCTGGTCTCTGCCCACTGGACTCAAAAGTCTGAAAGTCCAAGAGCAGGTTCATAACAGATTCCTTTGTGGAGGCCCTTGAGCCACATGTGGGTGTCCCAGCATATTTACCCAGGCCTCTGCCTCAGTCTGTAAGTGGGGAGCAGGTAGCTGTACTTAGAATCCAGATCTATGTGGAACTCCCCACTTTTTGATTCCATGCTGAAGTGGAAAACCAGAAAGACTTTCCTGACTCTGGTGCCTGAAAATCACATCCCAAGCTAAATGCAGGAGTACTTCCCAGCCTGCTTCCTGAGGAGGTCAGTGGATAGCCAGGCCCACATCCCAGCCTTCTAGCCTAGTTGGATACTCCATCCCTCCAGGACCAACCATCCTGGGCACCTGATTAAGTAGGTTGAACTTCTCTAGAGCAGACAAAGTGCAGCCTTGGGTCCTCAGTAGGAGGTCTTGGTCAACCCCAGCTATAACCACTTGTCCCCAGATGGTGCAGCACACAAGGCAAGATCCCTTCCAGTGCCAGACCACCTGGGTAGCAGCAGAGGGGCAGGCACAGTCTTTCAGAAATTCATGGCATGCAGTGGAGGAAGGGTTTGCAGAGAATCTGAAGTTGGTGTGCATCTTTGGCCTTGTTCCCTCCCAGGTGCAGGTGGGAGCAGGGTGGAAGAGTCTGGGTTAGACCTTCCTCATCTGTGCTGGCTTGTACTTTCATGCCTCCAACCCTGCGCCTGTTGCCAGTATAGCTATTGGTTTCTTGCCATGGACAAAGGCCACCCATTGGTATTGTGCTTCAGGCTTATGATGTGGTGACACATGCCTCTCCGTGCACACACACACAAGCCCTTTGGGGGAGGCTCTTTATTCTAAAATGTAACTTGGATTCCCTTTTCCATGGCCTTTTTCCTCTTACCCTGAGTGTCCAGTTTGCCTCTTTGCAAAAGGAACTTTGACTTGGCCAAGAGAGATGAGGTGGTACTGAGCAGAACAGCCTGTGCTCCTTTGAGAGGGCAGATAGGAAGCAGGCGGGCCATTGTCTCTTTCAGGAGTTGCCCAGGGAACACTGCCTTTTGGGTTGTCTTCTCTCCCCTCCCACAACAGCCTGGAAATAATGAGTCCACAGTATCAAGGGCTGTTGGAAGCTGGGGCCAAAGGAAATTTGAGAGGCTCTCCTTGCTGGAAAGAGTGCCATTGAAAGTAGCCAGATGGAGTCCTTTCCCGGCTGGACCCTGTGTTCTACAGGGCACCTAGACATGTTAGCAGGGCCAACTCTAGGGGTGGCTCTGGAACGGGAAGAATGACCTAGGGTAAGACTTTCGAATGTAAAACTGACCGTGCCTTAGCATCACCCTGTCCAGTGCCCCAGGGCAGCTGGTGGTGTCCAGGAGAGAGGACACCTGCTCCAGATTTAGATGCCTGTTTAGGCTTTTGTTTGATTTGGAGGTGTTTCTGTCTTATCTGCAAATTGGGGAGGTCAAAGCTAGTGTCCCCAGAGGGTTGCCAAGTTTGTTCATAGTTGGCACAAACTCACCTTGGCTCCAAGTAGAATGTGATTGCCAAGCTCCATCCTGGAAGAGTGCAGACTAGGTGCTTGAGGCCTCTCTCCTGCCCCTCATATGCAGGCTTCTCATTACTACCTTGGGTTCCTTCATCAAGAACCTGGAACTCCTCACATACTGTAGAAGCAAATTAGAATTCTGAGGTCCTCAAAGAAGAGGTTAAAAAAAAAATCTAAATCTAATTGTGTCCCAGCCCAGCCGAGGACCTCTTGTCCTTCCTGCACTCTGAGTCAGCTCCAACAAGCCCAGCTCCCTGGCTGGCTTCTAGTGCTCTGACTCTGATGTGAGCCATTCTGCTAAGGATGACTTCTTCTTGGAACACTCTCCCTCTGGATTCCAAATGCCTCCTTAGCAAGAAAAGTCATTAGCTGGGTTAGGTATATATTTATGTGACTGCGGGCATTCGTGGCTGTAGAATCCTTGACCATAATGTTATATGTAATGGGAACTCTCTTATAAACTTGAAAAAAATAAAGTTTTTATTTTCTATACAGAGTTCTCCTGTGTCTTTAATATTTTATTTATTTACAAGGAGAGAAATAGAGAGGGAGAGAACAGGCGCGCCAGGGCCTCCGGGTGTTGCAAACGAATTTCAGATGTGCATCTGGCTTACGTGGGCCCTTAGGCTTTGCAGGCAAACGCAAACTAAGCCATCTCTCCAGCCCTCCTGTGTCTTTAAAAAAACAAAAAAAAAACTTGGGCTAGAGAGATGGCTTAGTGATTAAGCACTTGCCTGTGAAGCCTAAGGACCCCGGTTCGAGGCTCGATTCCCCAGGACCCACATCAGCCAGATGCACAAGGGGGCGACCGCGTCTGGAGTTTGTTTGCAAAACAGCCTGGAGTGATGGCTCAGTGATAAGGCACTTGCCTGTGAAGCACAAGGGCCCAGGTTCAATTCCCCAGGACCCATGTAAGTCAGATGCATAAGGTGGTGTATATGTCTGGAGTTTGTTTGCAGTGGCTGGAGGCCCTGGCACACCCATTCTCTCTACCTGCCTCTTTCTCTCAAAATATTTAAAAATAAAGACCGTTTTGTATGAGTATATATACATGGGAAATAGTTTCATATAATTTACAAAGGAGCATTAATCCATGAATTGTTTCTAAAATGTTTTTTAGAGGATGGGGAGATGGTTCAGTGGTTAAAGGCACTTGCTTGAAAAGCCTGCCAGCCCAGGCTCAGGTCCCCAGTGCCCACATACAGCTAGATGCACAATGTGGCGCATGTGTTGGAATTATATTTGCAATGGCTAGAGACCCTGCTGCACCCACTTTGGTGCATCAAAAGCTCCCATAAATAAAAATATTACAAAAATAATGTTTTCTAGGTGTAAAGTGATTTGGTGAGAGAAGCAAGCACCTAACTGCGCTGAGTGTGAACTAACACACCACTGTTGAGCCCTTGCGTTTCTCCCGGTGTCATGTTACATCAAGTATTCATCTTTAGACCAGGATCGGTCTCCCCCACCCCCACCCCCACTCCCTACTAGTCTGGGAAACAGTAAAGAATCCTTATTGTTACCTTTTTTATTTTTTTATTTTTTTTAGGAAAGCCCAACAGACTGGCTATATATATATATATAATGAGAGGGAGGGAGTGGGAGAGAATTGGCACGCCAGGGCCTCTAGCCATTGTAATGGAACACAAGCTGCGTGCGCCACCTTGTGCGCATGTGCGACCTTGCGCGCTCTCATCACCATGTGCGTCTGGTTTAGGTGGGCAACCTGGAGAGTCATGGGTCTAGGCTTTGCAAGCAAGCGCCTTAACCACTAAGCCATCTCTCCAGTCCCTCACCTTTATTCCAAAGAAGGAAATCAGAATTGAGTCTAGTTTGCAAGTGTCATGAGACATACATTTCCACTAGAAAATAGAAGGCTGCCTTGTATTCTAGTATTCTAATAATTGGGTCTTTTTTTTTTTTTTTCTTAAGAGACAGAAGAGAATGGGTGTGCCAGAGCCTCTAGCCACTGCAAACAAACTTCAGATGCATGTGCCACCTTGTGCATCTGGCTTACATGGGACCTGGAGAACCACACCTGAGGCTTTGCAGGCAAGCACCTTAACCACTAAGCCATCTGTCCAGCCCCTGTACTTTTTTTTTTTTTAATGAGAGAATTGACGTACCAGGGCCTCCAGCCACTACAGTGAAACTCCAGACAGCTGTGCCACCTAGTGTGCAGCCTTGTGCATCTGCTTACGTAGGATCTGGAAAGTCAGAACATAGGTCTTTAGGCTTAGCAGGCAGGCACCTTAGCCTCCAGCCCTGTTGGGTCTTTTTGACGTTAGGTGTAGATTTTGAGCCACACACACAGTGCAGCCGAAGCAAGCTGGCTAGTTGGCTGTTTCCTTAGTTACAAGTATAGGTTTGAGATGTTGATTTTCAAACCAAGAGTAAACATCTCCATCTCACCCTGACATGACTAAGATGATCTATATTTCTTTTGTTGTTGTTTTGATTTAGTTTTTAGTTTCTTTCATCAAACCACAGACCGACCACCCCAGGAGTCACCTCACCACTTACCCACAAGGAACTCCCAGCAGAGCCCCAACACCTGCCCTCTCCTACTCAATTCCTAGTCCTAAAGATGCTTGTAGCTGTTCCCTGCAGGCCCAGCAGCAGAGCTGGGGCAAGAGGATACAGTAGCTTTTTTTGGTTTTTTGTTTTTGTTTTTCCAGGCAGAGTCTCACTGTCTAGCCCAGGCTGACCTGGAATTCACTATGTTGTCTCCAGGTGGCCTCGAACTCATGGTAATCCTACCTCTGCCTCCCAAGTGCTGAGATTAAAGGCATGTGTCACCACACCCAGCCTCACTAGCTTTTTTTTTAAGTTTATTTATTTGCTAGCAGTGAGATAGAGAGGAGAGACAGAATGGGCACTCCAGGGCCTCTAGCCACATTGCAAACGAAGTCCAGATGCATGCACTACTTTGTGCATCTGGCTTTACATGGATACTAGAGAATTGAACCTGGGTCATTAGGCCTTGCAGGTAGATACCTTAACCGCTAAGCCATCTCTCCAGCCCAAGAATGCAGTGGTCTGCCCAGATGTGTGTTCTACTGCCAACTGAATGAGCAGCCCCATTCAATTATCAACTGGCTCACCAGCTCCAGAACCATGGGAAACAAGAGGTCAGGCCAGGTGTGGTGGTGCACTCCTTTAATCCCAGCACTCGGGAGCCAGCCTGAGACTACATAGTGAATTCTAGGTCAGCTGGGGCTAGGAAGATGGCTCAGTGGTTAAACGCAGTTGCTGGCAAAGCCTGCTATCCCAGGTTCAATTCCCCAGTAACCATGTAAAGCCAGATGCACAAAGTGGCACATGCATCTGAAGTTTGCAGCCCATTCTTTCTCTTTCTCTCCCTCTCTCTGTACTAGTAAGTAAATAAAAACCTTTACAAAAAGTCGGGTGTGGTGATACACTTTTAATCTCAGCACTTGAGAGCAAAGGTAGGAGGATCTCTGTGAGTTCGAGGCCAGTCTGAGACTACATAGTAAATTCCAAGTCAGCCTGGGCTAGAGTGAGACCCTAGTTCAAAAAAACAAAAACTTACCAAAAAAAAAGTCACATCTAGCATTGGGGAGATGGCTGTGGGTGTAAAGTGCTTGCCATGCAAGCATGAGGACCTGAAGTTAGATCCCCAGAACCCATATAAACTGGAAACTGGGTGTGGCAGCATGACTGTAATCCCAGTGCTGGGGGGAGAGACAGGTATATCCCTAGCACTTGCTGGCTAGGCAGTATAGCAGAATCAAGTTACAGATTCTCAGAAACAGTTGTCTCAGAAATAAAGTGGTAACTGACATCAACCTCTGGATTACACTTATGCATTCACACATGTAACCAACCATATATGAACCATATATGAACATGCACACAGCACATACTCCAAGTTGCACCTAAGTCAGCCTACATCTCTGTCCCAGGGGCCTTTACTAATTTCAAGGGAATTCATGTCCTTGCTTCCTTTCTAGAAAGGATTAGTAGATTCTTTTAATGACAGAGACTAGTTTGGAAGATTTCACAAAGTTTTAATAATAACCTAAATAATACTGTTAAACAAAAGCACCACGTGTCTTCACTTGCATTGGTATAGGCACACATTTTGCTTCTCTCACATAGACTCTGAGGTAGGAAGTACACTGGCCAGAATGAGAAATACTCAACGAGCTGTATGTGGCCCAGGACCACAAGGCACTTGGTTCAGAAATGACCTGGATGACTCCGCAGAGGCTGAGCCAAGACGATGGAGAGACTGGCAAAGCCTGCCTAGAGTTGGGCAGCCCTGACCCCCAGGCTTTGAGATCCTGCCCAAGACTGGTTGAAATGACTGGGAAGAAGCCAGTGTGGCAAGCTGCTTCCACCGTTAGAACGATGCTCTTGGTACATAAAGTGCTCAGTAACATTTGTTGAATAAACAGGGTACAAAAACAATTCTAGAGGACACCCCCCCACACACACACACATCAGGTCTTCTAGATCAGAAATGGGAAGCTAGAGGTGATGATACCAACAATGAGAAATTTTAGGGCCAGCAGCTCTACTAGCTAGGGAATGAAAAGGAATTCTGTTCCTTCCTCCCAAAATATTTTGTCCCATAATTGTCCCCTGACTCTCCAGGATCCATCTTCTCTTCCTTACTGTGATGACCCTGCATCAAAAGACCCCGTTCACATCCCCTTTCTCGGCCAAAGCAGCTTCCCCTTTGGTCATAGGGAAAAAATTCCGAGCCAACTGAGTCATGCGCCTGTTGTGAGGCAGCTGAGATTGTTCCGACGGAAGAAGACTCTGGACCCCGTCCACGCGGTCAGGCTCCCAGCTGCAGCTAGGGTGCAGCCAGCGGTAGTAGATGAGCCGCAAAGCCACACCCAGGAAGAAGCAGATGCCTCCTGCGGTCAGCCACATGGGCACTGCAGTCCCACAGGGCAGCCAGGTACCATACATCACCCAGGTAGTCACCAGCAGAACACTGTCACTCAGAAGAAACGCTACGTGGATGACGGCCCGGCCCCGGGTGTGGCCTTCAGACACATTGAACCAGGAGAAATAGAGGATGGTGGCCACTGTCACCCGGTACAGCCACTCGGAGCAGGGGTCTGGCATGAAGTCTGTGCCCTGAAGCCAGACCCAGAGTAGCAGCACCAGCCACAAGCCAAAGAAGTGCAGGGCCACGTAGTGGGGGAAGAGGGCCGAGAACAGGGCCACAGCCAGGACTCGGGGCCACAGCAGCAGCAGGTTCCACAGGAAATAGATGGCGGAGGAGCCCAGGCCCAGGATGGGCTTGGAGGGAAGGCAGGAGCGCAAGGCCCGGTGGTAGTCCAACAGCGCCCATGAGATGCCCACGAAGGAGGTACAGATGCCAACCCCTAGCAAGAGCAAGAACAACAGTGAGCCTTGTAGGCAGCCTGCCTGGAACCCCCGTAGGCCACAGGAACCCTCCTAATAACCCTGAGGTGAGGTAGGTCTTAGAAAACCCCCACTATTTGTCCAAAGAAAACTGCAAGGAGAGAACATTCACTTCATTCATAGGCCCATACACGGAGCTTGGTGCAAATATGAAGTCTGACCTTTACCACAATGCTATGCTTTTTAAAAAACATATTTCCAGCCTGGGCTAGCGTGAAACCCTACCTTGAAAAACCAAATATATATATATATATATATATATATATATATATATATAATTTATTTATTTAAGAGAGAGAAAGAGGCAGAGAGAAGGAGTGAATGGGCACGCCAGGGCCTCCAGCCACACTGCAAAGGAACTCCAGACACGTGTAAGCAGAAAGAATGGACGCGTGCCGGGTGTGGTGGTGCACGCCTTTAATCCCAGCACTCAGGAGGCAGGGGTAGAAGGATCGCTATGAGTTTGAGGCCAACTAAAGACTACATAGTGAATTCTAGGTCAGACTGAGCTAGTGTGAGACCCTATCTTGAAAAACCAAAAAACAGAATGGAAACCAGGGCCGCCGGCCACCTGCCACTATAAACTCCAGACGCATGTGCCATTTCGTGCACCTGGATTTTACTGGGGAATAAACCCAGGCAGTCAGGCTTTGCAAGCAAGCGCCTTTAAACTCTGAGCCATCTCTCAGTCCCCACGATGCTTTACTGTCAAGTGCTATCTATCTTGTGACGTCTTTCAAGCACAAGATGGTATGTAACTTACAGTCACTCAACATTTGGTACCCCAGGGCCTTAGCATCTTTTAGGGCCCTATAATCCTCCTTCCCCAGAAAAGCCCAAGCTTCCGGGGGTCTGAAAATGAGCTCCTGTGTCAGAAAGGGGGCAGGATCTCTGACAAAGTGGCAGCAGCCCTCCAGCTACAGCTGCCCTCAGGATTGGGAAGGATGCCATGTAGGCAGAAGGCCTCCTCACTCTCCTTCCTGGGCAGTCTGGCCCAAGGTCCTAACTTTACAAGGTCCTGAAGCTCATGATGGAGGTCCTATCCTACTCCACACTGCCAAGTCTGGACTGGAAACAGCAGAACCTCCAAGGAAGGATGGAGGTGAGGTGACATGGGAATGCCTCTAAACTGCCCCTGCCGCTTCTACCTCACTCCTTCAACAACTGTTATTGGGAACCAACCCTATTGTATGCCAAGAGCCCACTGTCAGCCTGGCATCAGATCTGTGGCCACTGCCCTCTCACCTCAGGCCTACTGCTCTTGACTATCCCCTGGGCCACCCATTCTGACCTCTCTGGTGAGTCAATGTCCAATGTAAAACCCCACCCACCTCATTATCACAGTGATTGCCCATTTCCTGACCTCTGAGCTCCTGAAGGGTAGAAAGATTCTGTTTACTTGGGGTTCCCTGGCAGCTCAGTACCAGGGACATAAAAATGTTTGCTATGTAGTCTCAGGGTGGCCTTGAACTCAGGGCAATTCTCCTACCTCTGCCTCCTGAGTACTGGGGTTAAAGGCATGCGCCACCACACCTGCCGCTCTATTCACAATAGCTAGGAAATGGAACCAGCCTAGATGTCCCTCAACTGATGAGTGGATAATGAAGATGGGGCACATTTATATAATGGAGTTCTACTCTATGGTAAAGAAAAATGCAATTATGAAATGTTAGGAAAATGAATGGATCTGGAAAGGATTATACTTAGTGAGGTAACCCAGGTAGGTGAATTGCTGTGAGTTCGAGGCCACCCTGTGACTTTAGTGAATTCCATATCAGCCTGGGCTATAGTAAGACCCTACCTTGAAAACACACACACACACAAACCAAGGCTGGAGAGACAGCTTAGCAGTTAAGGCACTTGCCTGCAAAGCCTAGGACCCAGATTCAATTCCCCAGGACCCACATAAACCAGATGCACAAGGTGCTGCATACATCTGGAATTCTTCTGCAGCAACTGGAGGCCCTGGCACACCCATTCTCTTTCTCTCCCTCCCTCCCTCTCTCTCTCTGCCGCTCTTTCTTTCAAAAAAAAATTAATCTTAAAAACTTAAAAAATATATTTTTTCAGATGAGAACAAACTGATATTCAGGCTACGTTGCTTTTCTAAATTTGAACAGCTTAAGAATGACTTTAAGTTTGAATGCAGATCCCACAGTCTAAAACTCACTCTTCTATTTTCTCAGCAGCCTTTATGAAATAGTAAAACACTGCTGACATTGAAGGGCAGCTTTGCTAAGCAGCATAAGGAGCGGCCACGAGCCCAGCACTCACATTGGTAATATTCAGCCCGGCCACTCTGCAGCGCGATGGCCAGCACCAGTGTGAGCTGCGGTGTCGTCTCCAAGAAGGTCTCGAAGAGCCGCAGCATGCTGATGTCCAGGGAGAGGAAGTTGGCATAGGCCAGGTCGAACTCCGACGGCACTTCTTGCTTCCATACTGATATCCCCTGCTGCAGCCCTTGCAGGCACCTGGGTAATACACACGGGTACCCATTTAGGCCAGGCCAGTGTTCTGTGAATTCCCCCATCTCCTACTGACTGGGTGCAGGAACACAGGCTCAAATTCTAACTTTATATATATATATGTGTGTGTGCATGTGTGTGTGTGTGAGAGAGAGAGAGAGAGAGAGAGAGAACTGGCACGCCAGAGCCTCCAGCCACTGCAATCGAACTCCAGACACCAGCGCCCCCTTGTGCGCATGTGTGACCTTGCTGTACATCGTGCTTATGTGGGACCTGGAGAGTTGAACATGAGTCCTTAGGCTTCGCAGGCAAACGCCTTAACTGCTAAGCCATCTCTCCAGCCCATAACTTTTTATTTTATGAAATGTGTAAATTAACTTTTACTGGTAACATTTTAAAAATTAAAATAGGGCTGGAAGGCTAGAGAGATGGCTTAGCGGTTAAGGCGTTTGCCTGCAAAGCCAAAGGATCCCAGTTCGACTCTCCAGGATCCACGTAAGCCAGATGTACAAGGGGGCACACAGAAACTTCTGCCTCTGGTCCTGCAATGTCCCATCAGGGACTTCTGCCTCAGCTCTTGTCACAGGAAGGAATAAGTTTTCAAACCCAAACTTCAGCAGAAACATAAATGCAGGGCCCATGGAGGCATGCCCGTAGTAACTGTGCCCTTCACAGCCATCTGGCTTTTACTGATGTCCCTACAGCCCCTCAGGCAAAACAGCATCATTCAGAGCCCCTCCCCACTGTTGGACACTTAGGAAGCTTTGTCAAGGCAAGATCTGGGAAGAGCTCTTCTGGCTCCAGCCACCCCATCCCAACTAGACCACACAATAATACGGGCTTCATTGTGTGACCCTGACCCCTTGGTTTCAGTGTTCCTCATCTTTGCAAGACCACACCAGTTCAGAAAAAAAGGGCACACACATTTTCCAAGACCCAGCCCGAGCTGGCTCCAAGGACAGGGATGAGTCAGACCCTATCTCTGCCCTCTTGCTTAGTCTAAGGACCGGAAGCAAAGGTAAGGAGAAGAACAGAATGAGTGACTGACTGTGCTGGGGGAAAGACCACTGGCACCGCGGGTGGCCCAGGTAATCATGAAACCAGCTGACAGTTACTGAATGCTTGGTTTATTGTGTCAGGACAATTTACGATTCCTTTAACAGAACATGAGGAGCCACTATTTTCGATGATGAGTAAACCGAGACCCAGACAGCTCAGTCATTTGCCCAAGGCCCATGTTGAACAATCTAGTGACCAGCACTATGCCAGGCACTTTCTTACTGTCACTCACTCTCGGCCTCTCTCTACACGACTGCCCCCTTTTTTACACAAGAGCAAACAGAAGCAGAGAGACACAGACAGGTGGTCACAGGTGGGCTACACCAGAATCGGATCTGGGAGAAGTCTGACTCCAGTGCCCACAAGCCCCTTTTCTGTCTTCTTTCTTCCCGGGGCCTCGATGTTTTCACCTATGCCCAAGGCGAGGGCTGTCAGCCAGGATTCTCTTTCCTCGAAAGGCTGGGCACTCACCTGTGTGGGTAAGGTGTGCCCGGGGCTAGGTTTTCTTTCCCGGGAGCCCACACCCTCTGAGTGGGTGCCAGACGCCAGAAGCCCGTGCCTCCCCCCCCCCCCGCCCCCGTACCCGAGGGCGGGACGCTCACCTGTACAGGTAGCCCAGCTGCAGCAGGTGCAGCAGCGCCAGGCAGCGGCCCGAGGGCAGCGAGCGGTGCAGGCCCGCGGGGTCGGCGCGCAGCCACAGCCAGCTGAAGCCCTGCAGCGCGGCCGAGGCCAGGCCCAGCAGCGCCAGCACCAGCGCGGCCCACACGGAGCGGCCGCCAAGCACGTACTGGCCCGCGGCCCACAGGTCGGCGCCCAGGTCCACCAGGAAGACCGCGGTGCCCAACACGCCCAGGATCAGGTCCCGCAGGAGAACGGCGCGGAGCGACCCGGGCATGACCCGCCCGCCTGCCCGCCCGCCTGCCTCCGTCCCCTCGGGGCCCGCGACCCGCCCTCGAGCCCGGGGTCGCTCCGGCAGGAAGAAGGCGGGAGCTGTCCTCGGGACAAGCCCCAGTCTGCTGGGCGGGACTTCCCCCTCCTGCCCGGTCCGGGGAGGAGCGAGGTTCGCACACACACCGTTCCCCCCCCACACACACACACCCCCGCCAGGTCCCCGGCCCCTACCCCAGCCCGCTCCCTTGGTCGCTGGGCCCTGGGCTTGGGTCTGGGTATGGCCAGCCCCTGGCCCTGGCCTTGGCATCCCCAGCCCCTGCCCAAAGACTGATGGATGCCCTTCACTTAGGCAATCTCTCAGCTAAATTATGTAGTTTAGCATTTGAAGCACCTGGAGGCTCAGAGAGGCAAGGATGGCCCAAAGACTGGAGCCTAGACCTCCACTGGGATCCCGGCACAGCTGCATGGTTGGAAAACCAAGCAAGGGACAGAGGGATGATGGCTCAGCAATTAAAGGGGCTTGCTTACAAAGCCTGGTGACTTGGGTTTGATTCCCCAGTACCCATGTAAAGCCAGTTGTACAAAGTGGTGCATGTGTCTAGAGTTTGTTTGCAGCAGAATGAGGCACTGGATGCAGCCATACTTTCTCTCTCTCCTCATGAACAACAACAAAAAAAAAAAAAAAAATTGTGTTTTTTTGAGGTAAGGTCTTGCTCTAGCCCAGGCTGACCTGGAATTCATTATGTAGTCTCAAACTGGCCTCATACTCACCACACCCCTCCTACCTCTGCCTCCTGAGTGCTAGAATTAAAGGTGTGACCACCACACCGAGCATTAAAAAAGTATTTTTAGGGCTGGAGAGATGGCTTAGCGGTTAAGGTGTTTGCCTGCAAAGCCAAAGGACCTCGGTTAGATTCCTCAGGACCCACATAAGCCAGATGCACAAGGTGGCACATGCATCTGGAGTTCATTGGCAGTGGCTGGAGGCCCTAGCTCACCCATTCTCTCTCTCTCTCTCTGTTTGCCTCTTTCTCTCTCACTCTCTCAAATAAATAAATAAATATTTTAAAAATATTTTTTACAAGAGAGCCGGGGGGGGGGGGGCACAAGCCTTTAAATCACAACACTTGGGAGGCAGAGGTAGGAGGATTGCTGTGATGTTCAAAGTCAGTCTGAGACTACATAGTGAATTCCAGGTCGGCTGGGGCTAGAGTGGAACCATACCTTGAAAAACCAAAAATAAATAAATAAATAAAAATAAAAAGAGACCTGACTAAGAACACAGAATCAAAAAGACCCATTTTAGGGCTGGAGAGATGGCTTAGCGGTTAAGGCGCTTGCCTGTGAAGCCTAAGGACCCATATTCAACTCTCCAGGTCCCACATAAGCCAGACACACAAAGATGAGGCAACCACAAGGTCGCACATGTACACAAGGTGGCACAGGCATCTGGAGTTCAATTGCAGTGGCTGAGGCCCTGGTGGGCCAATTCTCTTTCTCTCTCATAAAAAAGGGCCCATTTTAGCATGCAATAGTGGCATGTCTGTTATGGGGGAAACCAACCTCTAATTAGAATGGACGCCCACTCCATGGGAGGGAATACATCCCTGATATTGAAAACCTACAACAGGGGCAATCATGAGCCCTAGGGGTGTAATGTCTGCTGGAGTCTGGCTAAATGTATATACTATGATCACCAAACTGCCCAGTAAGCACTTCTCTTAATGTTCATACCCATAGATTAATGCTACTCTCATTTTTGGTTAGAGAAGCTTCTCTTTTCAGATGGCAGTGATCTTGGGATGACTCAGAAGGCACCATGGTGCTAAGAAGAAGTGAAAAAGGAGTGTTCAGCACTGAAATATCACACTTTCCAAAGCTCAGGGTCTAATGCGGAAGAGGTGTCGGAAAGAACATAAGGGCCAGAGGAAGGGTAGGACTCCTTACAACGTGCTCCTCCAGACACCAAATGGCCTGGATATCCATGACCTCATAGTGCCTGACACTACGTACACAAGACCATCATAATAGGAGGAAAAGATGATGACATCAAAATGAAAGAGAGACTGATTGAGAGGGGAAGGGCATGTGATGGAGAGTGGAGTTTCAAAAGAGGAAGTGGAGGAAGGTAGGGAATTGCCATGGGATATTGTTTACAATTATGGAAGTTGTCAATAAAAAAAATTTTTAAATAAAATAAAATAGAGACTGATTGAGATGGGCAGGGCATATGATAGAGAGTGGAGTTTCAAAGGGGAAAGTGGGGAGAGGGAGGGAATTACCATGGGATATTGTCTACAATTATAGAAGTTGTCAATAAAAATAAGTAAATTTTAAAAAAATGAAAAAGGGGGGGGGCATTTTAGCCAGGCATAGTGGCTTGAATCCCAGCATTCAAGAGGCTAAAGCAGGAGGTTTGCTGTGAATTCAAAGCCATGAGTTCCCCGTCAGACCCTGCCCTCAAATAAACAGACACATAGCACACACACGCACACACATACACATGCATGTACACACACACACACACATGCACACACGTACACATACATAGTACCCAAAACCAAAGGGCCCATCTTCCTGGCGGCCCATTTCACCACGGTGACCCAAGTGCCAGTGAGTCAGGCTTAGGTATTAAATAAAGAAAATTACGGCTTGGGGTAAGATGGACCACGGGCCTTGTTTCTGCAGGTTGAGCATGAACCTCGTGAGACAGGCGCTTCCAGGGCCCTGTTAGCTGACCCCCCCTGTCCCATCGCAATGTACTGTCCTTGGATGGGAGGAGGCGGTGGCGAAGCTCTCCAGGGGAGAAGCAGGAGCCCAGAGTCAGGGTGCCACCGCGGCGAGCGAGCTCAGCACCGCAGCCAGCAGCAGCAGGAGCAGCGGCGCGGGCGCCAGCGCGGTGCCCGGGCCCCGCAGGCAGGCCGCGTACGCCTCGAAGGCCACCTGCTGCATGGCGCACACGTGCTCGGCGCGGCAGCTCCCGTCGCAGGCTGTGTCGTCGTAGCCCACCGAGTTGTAGATGTAATAGCGCTGAAGTGTGCCCTGGTCGCTGGCGATGCGGCTCAGGGCCGTGTGCATGGAGCCAGCGCCCGCATCCCGCACCTGGTAGGCATCGGTCAGGCGGTACTCCAGCCTCCAGCTTGGGGTCTCCTGAGCATTGGCCTGGCTCAGGTTCAAGAAATAGGTCACCATGTCCTGGAACGGGGACACAAAGGTGGGCTAGCCATGAGCAAGATGTCTAAGTCCACTCCCAGAGTCCTGCACCTTGCATGTTTTTAATCCCAGCACCTGGGAGGCAGAGGTAGGATCGCAGTGAGTTCAAGGCCACCCTGAGACTACAGAGGAATTCCAGATCAGCTTGGGCTAGAGTGAGACGCTACCTCGAAAACTAATATAAATAAATATAAATTTAAAAAAAAAAAAAAAGCAGGGCCGGGCGTGGTGGCACCCACCTTTAATACCAGCACTTGGGAGGCATAGGTAGGAGGACTGCTGGGAGTTAGGCCCAGGGCAACAGTGAGCTGTTTTCCTTCCCTTACCTACATCCCAAGTTCAAAATAGGGCGTGGCACATGACGTGGGAATGAACAAATGAAGGAGTATTTCTTTGTCATTTCAGCAAGCACAGCACATCCTAGGAGGTGAGGAGTTGGTCACTAGGTTGATATGTGAGGTGAGGGCTCTGGGGAGACCTTGAAGGTTTGATAGCACTAGGGTGACAAGATTAAAGCAGTGTATTAAAAAAGTTAATTCCTCTCTCTCCTCAATCAGGCCACTAGGATACTAGGCTTCCCCCTCACCCAGCCTGGCTGGGTTGGGGCGGGGAGGGAGAAAGAGCATAATACAGTTTCTTGGTCTGGGAGAACTTTTCTGCTGGCCTCTGCTTTATAGTTTTGGGGCAACTTCTCACTTTGATTACACGCATGCTTTTCCTCGGTCTCTGAATCTACTATGTGTGTATTTTTCTTACACCCCAGATCTACCACGGGGGTGCTCTCACTAACTCCAGGTCTGCTCCCTGTGTAATTTCTTTAAACTCTGGGTAGCCATGAGTGTAACTCTCTTCATTACTCATTTATTCTTTGAATTTCTTGGTCTCTGCTTTGGTATTTTCCCTCTTATTCTTCCTTGAGCCTCACTGTTTGCCCTCTTAACATCCCTCCACAGGAAAGCAGATGGCAGATGCCATGTGTGCTCCTTCTAAATCTTCTTACACAAGCTCCTAAATTCGATCCTCCACATGCTTACGGCTTTTCTCTAGTCTCTCTTTGTGTTTTGAAATATATTTTATTTATTTATTTATGAGAGAAAGAGGTAGAAAGTGAGAGAGAGAGAGAATGGGTGCACCAGGGCCTCCAGCCACTGCAAATGAACACCAGATGTATGT
Organism: Dipus sagitta; assembly: GCA_036346955.1. Taxonomy (NCBI): domain Eukaryota; kingdom Metazoa; phylum Chordata; class Mammalia; order Rodentia; family Dipodidae; genus Dipus; species Dipus sagitta. The sequence goes on from CM070773.1 coordinate 111,657,691, forward strand.
GCCCCCTTGTGCATCTGGCTTTCATGGGTCCTGGAGAATTGAACCAAGATCCTTTGGCTGTGCAGGCAACAGCCTTAACTATTAAGCCATCTCTCCAGCCCCTTTATTTGTGTTTTGTTGTTGTTGTTTCCAAAACAGAGTCTCACTATAGCCCAGGCTGACCTGGAACTCACTCTGTAGTCTCAGGCTACCCGAACTCACAGAGATCCTCCCACCTCTGCCTCCCAGGTGCTGGGATTAAAGGTGTGTGCCAGCTCACCCAGCTTAGTCTCTCTTTAGAAGCCTCAGTTTCTCTTAGTGAACTTTCCACAAACTTGAAGCTTTACCCTACTCTCTCTTTTAAAGCCTCCCTTAAATAAACCCCATAATTCGTGATTTCCCCTAAATAAAACTTAATAATTCACAATTTTTAAAAAATAAGGAAAGATTAATTCCTTCTGAGTGTGCAGCTGATGGGTATAGTAGGGGCAAGGCTGGAGGAAGGGAGACCAGGTAGGAGGTGGTAGCAATGATCCAAGGCAAAGGGAGACTAGAAGGCTGGAGAGATGGCTTAGAAGTTAAGGCCCTTGCCTGCAAAGCTAAAGAACCCATGTAAAGTCAGATGCACAAGGTGGTGCATTCATCTGTTCATCTGGAGTTCATTTACAGTGAGTGGAGCCCTGGCATACCCATTCTCTATCTTCCTCTTTCTCACTCTCTCTCTAATATATATGTATATATGTATGTATATGTATGTATATATGTGTGTGTGTATGTGTGTGTGTGTGTACTTTTTTTTTTTTTTTTTTTTTTTGGTTTTTCGAGATAGGGTTTCACTCTAGCTCAGGCTCACCTGGAATTCACTATGTAGTCTTAGGGTGGCCTAGAAGTTGTGGCAATCCTCCTACCTCAGCCTCCCGAGGTGTGCATCACCACGCCCGGCTAAAGTATCTTTTTTTAAATAAAGTAAGACTGGGGAAAAATAATTGACCTGACTTGGTGGCAGGTAACTCTGGGATTCTGAACTTGACCTTATTAATGCTCAGTGGCCAGAAGTTGCAGGTCAGCTGAGGACTATGGAAGGTGGTGATATAGTCAGGTCCCCTCTCCCCAGCCCCAGCAGATGCAGACTCCTGACCTGCAGGCTCAGCGTGGCTCGGTCGTATTCAAATATCCGGATGGCTGGATTGTTGGCCCCGTTGACCACCCCTGGTAATGTGGTCTTCCAGGGGGTGACTCCAGGTGTGAGGAACATGACACTTATGGGAGCACCTTTGGGGAGAGAGACAGTAGACTGAAAGGGGTGATGGAGAGGAGAAGGCTCGTGGACTGCCAGTTGCCCTCCCGGTGAATTACCTGCATCATCATAGAACATCCGGAAGCTGTCCGTGTGGTGGTGCCCAAAGAACTGCCCGGCTATGACTCCATGATGCTTCTGAACCACCTTCAAGTACTCCTGGTTGAAGCCCTCTCGGAACCACGCCTTGTTCCGCGCCTTCTCAAAGAACCCCGGGGGCACGTGGCCAATAACATACACCTGCAAGAAAGCAGTGTTGGGGCTCAGAGACGTCCTCTCCAGCCCTCGCTCCCACCTCTCAAAACCTGCCCGTGTCCTCAAGGGCAGGCGGACAGGTTTAAGTGCATCTCCTTCCTCCGAACTTCGCTTCACAGCTCCTCCTCTATGAAGCCACAGTATGGTCTTCTGTTCTCAGAGAGCTTGGGCCATTCCTGCACTGTTGTGTAAGATGCTAGGTGGTCATGAGGCATTCTAGCATGGTTGTGGGGCATATGTTGGGTGGGTGGTTGTGTTCATGCCCTGTGTTCTCCATGTCACGTGTCTAAGGGTACCTGAACACTATTCTTTTTTGGGGGGGGTGGAGGTTGGTTCACTTCAGTCCAGGCTGACCTAGAATTCACTATGTGGTCTGAGGGTGGCCTCAAACTCACAGCGATCCTCCTACCTCTGCCTCCTGGGTACTGGAATTAAAGGTGTGTGCCACCATGCCTGGCTTTGAACACTATTTTTAATGTCTTATTTATTTATTTTTCTTTCAAGGAAGAGTCTCACTCTAGCCCAGGCTGACCACGCCCCACTCGCCGTCACGTCTTGGATGACAGAACCATCACAGCTGCTTGTAGTTCTCAGAGTCCTCAGAGGCAGCGGGCTCCAGGACCTCAGCTCATGGGGCTGTTGTGACTGGAAGAAGCCCTTTGTGGTGTGTGGGTGTTCATCTACATGTTCACATGTGAGTGTGAGTGTGAGTGTGGGTGTGCGGGAGCCATGGCACATGTGTGAAGGTCAGAGGACAGTCTTTCCACCTCATTTGAGACAGTGTTCCTGGAGTCTCACTGTGCCATTGTTCTCTGCTGGGTTTTGCACAAGCTTCCAGGAAATCTTCTCTCTGCATCCCAACTTGCAGTCAGCATGCTGGGATTATAAAAGCCTGTTACAGGGCTGGAGAGATGGCTTAGCAGTTAAGCGCTAGCCTGTGAAGCCTAACGACCCCAGTTCGAGGCTCGATATATATATATATATATATATATATATATATATATATATAGAGAGAGAGAGAGAGAGAGAGAGAGAGAGAGAGAGAGAGGGAATGGGCACACCAGTGTCTCCAGCCACTGCAAATGAAGTTTAGATGCATGTGCCACTTTCTACATCTGGCTTTACGTGGTACTGGGGAATCAAACCCAGGTCATTAGGCTTTGCAAACAAGTGCTTTAATCACTAAGCCATCTCTCCAGCACTCCCCACCCCACCCTCTTTTTATTTATTTATTTATTTTTTTGAGGCAGAGTCTTGCTCTAGCCCAGGCTGACTTGGAATTCACTATATAGTCTCAGGCTGGTCTTGAACTCACAGTGATTCTCCTACCTCTGCCTCCCCATTGCTGGGCTTAAAGTTGTACACCATCACACCCAGCTCAACTTCCAACTTTTTATATGGGATCTGGGAAATTGAGCTCTGGTACTCAGGCTCAAGTGACAAGCGCTTCATTCCCTGAGTCATTTCCACAGCCCCCCCAAAAAAAAAAGCCCCTCTTTATGCCAGGCTGCTGAAGGACGCTCTAAAACACGAGCATCTGGTGAGTGGGTGGGTGCGTGAGTCTGTGCCCCATGAGAGGCATTCAGGAAGTGAAGAAGGAGGAGCCCTTACCATCTCCCCAGCTCGGGAGGCATTGCTCAGCACGTCTTCCAGCCACTGGAACTGCCGGCCAGGGTCAGCCATGCCAGCCGTCTGCTCGTTGTTGCTGTAGTACAGGTTGGTGTTGAGGACCACAACTCGCCCTGCCCCGCTCGAACCCGGCAGCTTCTCAGAATAGAAGGCACCTAGGATGTCACAGTCAGGAACAGTCTGAAGGGGGCCAGAGACGTTGCTAACCACCTACGACACACAGGATAACCCTCCAGAAGAAGAAACCATGCAGCCCCTGATGCTGGTAGTGCCCAGGTCCAAGCCAGCTTGATCTGAAGTTCTCTGCTCCTTCCTGGGGTATCTAGATGTTAGTACTGTGCCAAGGAAGTGCCTGGCACACAGCAAATGCTCACTAAATACTAATGTATCATCAGTAGTGCTCTGGTGCTGAGTACACAGGATTTGGAGTCTGTCCTACATGCAGATCTCAAATCTGCCTTTGTCAAGATGTGTGACCTTGGCCTGTCTCCTGATCTGTAAAATGGAGGTGAAAATCAGAATTTAGGCAGAGCATGGTGGCATACACCTTTAGTCCCAGCACTCAGGAGGCTGAGGTAAGAGGATCTCTGTGAGTTCCAGGTCATCCTGGACTACAGTGAGACTCTGCCTCAATAAAAACATAGTGCCGGGCATGGTGGCACATGCCTTTAATCACAGCACTCGGGAGGCCAAGGTAGGAGGATTGCTATGAATTCAAGGCCACCTTGAGACTACATAGTGAATTCAGGTCAGCCTGGACTAGACTGAGACCCTACCTCAGAAAACAAATTAGATCAGACCCTGCCTGGCACAGTGTAAATGTCCCTTATAGTCGCAAGTGGCACGTATACCTTCTTTGAAGAGAGCAAAAGATTCGTCACTCAGCCAGGGTCTCCAGAGCCCTGCTACCTGCTTGTAGATATTGTTGCTTCCTGCTGGGAACTGGTTTTTAGGATGAAAGTCATGATTTCCCAAAGCAGCATAGACTTTAGTGTCTGGGAGGAAAAGAAAAAAAAAATTACAAAAATATTTTAAAAAATAAAAAGCACTTGATGGAACTGGTCATTGTCACTCAGCCACTGGCCATCGGAGCTAATAGGAAAGAGTGATAATGCAGATGAGGAAAATACAAAGATAAGCAGAAAGCCACAGCTGATAGAATCTGACTGAACTTTCCTCAGGCCTGGTGTAGCAGCACTTACCTTCCCTGTGCTGGGACAAAGCACCCCACCAGACACAGCTGATGGGAGGAAAGATTTATTCCAGCTTACAGTCTCAAGGGGAAGTTTCATCATGGAAGGAAAAGCAGGACAGGCCTGGGCAGGAGGCCTGGGTCACAGCTCCACAGCAGCAAGAAGGAAGGAGTCTGAGTGTACTGGGATGGAGCTGGGCTGTATTACCTAAAAGGCCTCTCCCATCGACACACCTCCTCCAGGAAGGCCCCACAACTTTCCCAAACTGCCACCACCTACGGACCAACACACGATCAAAACACATGATCTTTTCTTTTAATCTGTGATTTCTCTCTTTTCTCTTTCTCTCTCTCTTTTTGTTTTTTTGTTTTTTGTTTTATGTTTTTCGAAGTAAGGTCTTACTCTAGTTCAGGCTGTCCTGGAATTCACAATTTACTATGTAGTCTCAGGGTGGCCTCGAACTCTTGGAGATCCTTCTACCTCTTTCTGCCTCCCAAGTGCTAGAATTAAAGGTGTGCGCCACCATGCCCAGATCTCTGGTATTTTTATTTATTCATTTTTAAAATACTTTTATTTTATTTTGGGCTGGAGAGATGGCTTAGTGTTTAAGGCATTTGTCTGCGAAGCCTAAGGATCCAGGTTTGATTCTCCAGGACCCACGTAAGCCAGATGCTTAAGGTGGCACATGCATCTGGAGTTCATTTGCAGTGGCTAGAGGCCGTGGTGTGCCCATTCTCTCTCTCTCTCTAATAAATAAATAAAATAAAAATATTTTTATTTTATTTTATTAAGTTGAGAGAGAGAGAAAGAAACAGAAAGAGAGAGAGAATGGGCACACCAAGGCCTCCAGCTACTGCAAATGAACTCCAGACACACATGGCATCTTGTGCATCTGGCTTACATGGGTCCTGGGGAATCAAACCTTGGTTCTTTGGCCTTGCAGGCAAGTGTTTTAACTACTAAGCCATCTCTCCAACCCAATATTTTTATTTTCTATCAGGCATGGTGGTACATGCCTTTAATCTCAGTACTCGGGGGGAACAGGCAGGATTGCCATGAGTTCAAAGCCACACTACGACTACATAGTGAATTCCAGATCATCCTGGGCTATAGTGAAACCCTACCTCCAAAAAAAAAAAAAAAAAAAAAAAATTCATTTTCAAGCAGAGAGGGAGTGAATAGGAATGCCAGGACCTCTTTCCATTGCAAATGAACTCCAGACACATGAACCATTTTGTACATCTGGCTTTACGTCTGTACTGGAGAATCAAACCCAGGCTCTCAGGCTTGGCTAGCAAGTGCCTCTAACCCCTGAGCCATCTCTTTAGCACCTGGTTTGTTCTTTTCAGACAGGGTCTTACTATGCAGCCCAGGTTAACCTTGAATTCCATATCCTCCTTCCTCCACCAGAGTGCTGGATTACAGACATGCTCCAACACTTCCCATTTATTTCTGCTACCACTTTAGGCTGTATCTGGCATGTAGTAAGGGCTTACTAAATATTTAACAGGTACGAACAACTGCCGCCGTGCCCAGTGCAGGGGACATGTGTGTTCCAGTGTCACTGTCCCTGGAAGGGGTCCCTGACAGGGTCACCGGGCAGCCTGGAGGCCGGTGAGCCGAGGATGGGTTTGAGTGACGCTTGTCCAGATGAAGAGGACCTGGCTGCAGAGGGCGGAGCTGTGGAGCGGCTGGCAGAAGGCTTGTTTCCCACTACTTGCCAGATCTGCAAAAACAAGCCCTGCAGGAACGTACAGAGAACCAAGTTATGTTACTAGATACACCGGAACAAGAGATTTCCAAATTGAAAAGAATGCCATTCTATGTTGGGCATCAATGCTTCGTTCACGGAAGCTGGGCACCATCACGCCCAGCTGGCAGACATAAGGAAGGAGCTTCTGATGCCTCGTGAGAGGAACTGGAAGTTGAAAAATAAGAGTACTCAAATTGCAGCAGAAGAGGCAAAAAGAAGAGCTGGAAAGGGAGCAGCAGCAGAGAGGAGGATGTGAAAGAGAAAAGCAGTTGACAGCTAAACCAGCCAAAAGGACACGAGAAACTGTATTTGCGTGTTTTCTTTCTCTGTCCCACTGTCTGGATTTACAGTTATGGAAGTGGAGAGTGAGGTTGAGATAGTGCCTTATGCCACTGCATGTGGCCTGAGCTCCTCATTCCAGGGTTGCTGGGTCTTCATATGTTCGTTTCAGTTACCCAAGAAGTTTTTTTTTTTCAAGTGACACATCACATCGTCACTTGTTTGATTTTTTTTTTTTCTTTTTTTTGGTTTTTCGAGGTAGGGTCTCACTCTGGCTCAGGCTGACCTGGAATCCACTATGTAGTCTCAGGGTGGCCTTGAACTCTCAGTGATCCTCCTACCTCTGCCTCCCGAGTGCTGGGATTAAAGCGTGCGCCACCACACCCCGGCTCTTGTTTGATTTTTATATATAATATTTTCATCTCTAGTTCAAAATTAATATGAATGTTTTAGCTTCTTGAGTGCAGATTTCACGGCTTCAGTCTCTCACCGTGTACTCTGACGTGGCTTTTTTGCAGTGCAACACTGATTTTTGTTAATTGCCTTCTCCCTGCTTAAAAGAGAACTGCTGGTCTTCTCATCACAGACCTCACAGGAAGAGAGAGGATGAGCCTGTTGAAGAACGTAGTGGGAAAGTATATGAGCAGAAAATACTAGCGCCTAGACATATGCTAGGGGAGCAGATAGATTCTTCCAGACATGACTGGCTGCTTTCTGGTGTTGGTGCTTATGTAGATTCTGGGTTCAAGGTGGGATTCCATCCTTTCCTAATGTTTGGCGGGGGTAGTAGAGATGTCACACACTTGAAGGTGCTTCTGTGTTTATGCTTTATCACCACACAGTGAGATGCAGTTTCTGTTCTTTTAAAGTAAAATAAAATGTACCACTATCAGGCTGGAGAGATGGCTTTGTGGTTAAGGCATTTGCCTACAAAGCCAAAGGATCCCGGTTTGATTCTCCAGGACCCACGTAAGCCAGATGCACAAGGGGGGGCGCATGCATACACCCATTCTCCCTCTCTCTCTCTCTCTCTCTTTCTCTCGATCCTTCTTTCTCTCTCTCAAATAAATAAATAAATAAAATATATTTTAAAAAATGTACCACTATCTACTTCATAGGTAATGATAGAGATTGGTGAAAAGTGAAAACTAAGTAATTGCACAAAAGAGGCAGCAGGATACAATTAGCTTTCTAGAATTTTCCCCTGATACTATACGCAGAAGCTTATCCTATGAGGGAAACAGAGATTTCATTGTTTCAAATCATATATACTAGTATGCTCTCCTATTTCAGTATTTAATGTCTGACTGGTCTCCAATCCCTATTATGTATCAACAATACAGAACTTTTTCTTTTCTTTTTCTTTTTTTTTTTTGGTTTTTCAACGTAGGGTTTCACTCTAGCCCAGGCGGACCTGGAATTCACTATGGAGTCTCAGGGTGGCCTCGAACTCATCATGGCAATCCTCCTGCCTCTGCCTCCTGAGTGCTGGGATTAAAGGCGTGTGCCACGCCCGGCTTAAAAGTACAGAACTCGGGCTGGAGAGATGGCTTAGCGGTTGAGCACTTGCCTGTGAAGCCTAAGGACTCTGGTTCAAGGCTCGATTCCCCAGGACCCATGTTAGCCGGATGCACAAGGGGGCGCACGCGTCTGGAGTTCATTTGCAGTGGCTGGAAGCCCTGGCTCGCCCATTCTCTCTCTCTCTATCTGCCTCTCCCTCTCTCTCTCTCTCTCAAATAAATAAATAAAAATGAATAAAAAAAATTGAAAAGTACAGAACTTATAAAAGGGTATGACTGGAATGTATGTCTTTTATAATCCATGTTACATTTTCAGTAAGCCGGAATTACTACCTCTGATTACATATCAGGCTAATGGTAGAGAAAGCTTTAAATTGAGTGCTAAGAACTGGTCTGTTTAAAGGTTTAAATACTTTCCTTGAAAGAGTCTTTCCTTCTTTTATAAATCAATTATGGTTGCACAAGTCACTTGATTTTGACCTCATATTTAAGAATATAAATGTAGGGCTGGAGAGATGGCTTAGCAGTTAAGGAATTTGCCTGCAAAGCCAAAGGACCTCGGTTCGATTCCCCAGGACCCACGTAAGCCAGATGCATAAGGTGGTACACACATCTGGAGTTTGTTTGCAGTGGCTGGAGGCCCTGGCACACCCATTCTTTCTCTCTCTCTCTCCCTCTCTCTGTCTTTCTCTCAAGTAAATAAAATGAATAGATAATCAAATATTTTTTAAAAAGATGATCATTCTGCCATCTTAAAAAAAGAAAAAAGAATATAAATTTAAAGCTGGGCGTGGTGGCACACACCTTTAATCCCAGCACTTGGGAGTCAAAGGTAGAAGGATCACCATGAGTTCAAGGCTACCCTGAGACTACATAGTGAATTCCAGGTTAGCCTGAGCTAGACAAGACCCTACCTCGAAAAACTGAAAAAAAAAAAAATGTTGCCTTTGTTTTGAATCTATATTATATAAGTACTTCACTGAAATGATAGAAGTTTATTTTTGTTTATTTTGCAGTGAGTACTATGCTAATGTACAGACACTGAATGTAATGTAGATTGCATCCACAGTGAGTTTGGGGGCAGATATACCTTATAAGTGTACCGATTATATATTCACATATTTTTGATTTTGACCTTACCAAATGAAGACTACTTTTATGCATTTAATAATACATCTGAATTCTCCAGTGTCATTTAATAAATAAATAACTATTTAACAATGAACAAAAACCCATCTTGTAGAAAGAAAGACAAGTTGGGTATGGTGGTGCATGCCTTTAGTCTCAGCACTGAGAGACTAAGATGGGAGGATCACTGTGAGTTCAAGGCCAGCCTAGGACTAAAGAGTGAGTTCCACGTTAGCCTGGACAAGAGTGAGGCCCTTCCTTAAAAAATAACAATAATAATAAGTGAGAGAGTAAAGGCCAAGGCACCAAGATCTCAAGAAAATAGCTTTTTTAGCCGACCAAGACCCAGGTGAAGTAATCTCTAAAACACTAGAACCCTGAGTTAAGGTTTTACACGATTAAAAAAATTTTGTTGTTGTTGTTGTTGTTTTGTTTTTTTGAGGTAGGGTCTCGCTCTAGCCTAGGCTGACCTGGAATTCACTACGTAGTCTCAGGCTGGCCTCCAACTCACTGCGCTCATCTTCTCTCTACCTCCTGAGAGCTGGGATTAAAGGCGTGTGCCACCACACCCGGCTTTAAAAAAAATTTTTTTTTGAGGCCAGGAGTGATGGTGCATGCCTTTAATCCCAGCACTTGGGAAGCAGAAGTAGGGGGATAACCATGAGTTCGAGATCACCCTGGTACTACTACATAGTGAATTCCAGGTCAGCCTGGGCTAGAGTGAGACCCTATCTCAAAAAAGCAAGAAAAGAAAAACATGTTTTTTTGTTTTGTTTTGTTTTATCGAGGTAGGGTCTCACACAGAAATGATGAGCATGTGATTGGTTATTTCTGGGCAGGAAGGTCACCAGGGGAGGTAGGGGAAGGAGGACACTGACCAGCTGCTGCAAACACCCTTCCCTTTTCTCTTGTTCCCCTTTATCACCTCACACCAGGTTTCAAGGCTGTTGCCATTCATCAGACACTCAGCTGTTTTCTCTGCTCTGGGAAGGCCCTTACCCCCTTACCACACAGTAACAGGAAACAAAGAAAGAGTTGGGGAGGGAAGAGAGGAAGGAAAGAAAAGACAGAAAGAGGGAGGGAAGGAGAGAGGGAGGAAGAAAAAAGAGTGATAGGGAGAGGACAGAGGGGGGGTAGAAGAAAGAAGGGAGGGAAAAGAAAAGAAAAATGAAAGAGGGCTAGGGATTTAGCTCAGTTCGTAGATTTCTTGCCTAGACTACACGAAGCCCTGGGTTTGATCCCTTGCACCACATAAACAGTTGATAGTGGCTAGTGCCTATAATCCCAGAACTCTGGAGCTGAAGGCAAGAGGATCAGAAGTTCAAAGTCATCCTCAGCTACATAAGTTTGAGAACAGTCTGGACTACAGAGACTTTGTCTGATAAAAGAAAAGTGTTTGAAGGTGCTTGCTTTCAAGGTTTGCCAGCTGGGCGCCCTTATAAAGCCACATGCACAAAGTGGCCCGGGCATCTAGCACTCATTTGCAGTGGTGGGAGACCCTGGCACACATGTGTGCATGCACACACATACATGTCCAAATAAATCTTTTTTAAATTATTTATTTCTTTGAGAAAGAGAGAGAATAGGCACATTAGGGCCTGTAGCCATTGCAAATGAACTCCAGATGCATGTGCCACCTTGTGCATCTGGCTTACATGGGCACTGGAGAAACAACCCTGGGTCCTTAGGCTTCACAGGCAAGCACCTTAACAGCTATGTCTCCAGCCCAAATCTTTTTTTTTTTTTTTAATTTTATTTTTTTAAGTAGGGTCTCACTCTAGCCAAGGATACCCTGGAATTTAGTATGTAGTCTCAAGGTGGCCTGGAACTTACAGTGATTCCCCTACCTCTGCCTCTCCAGCACTGAAATAAAAGGCTTGGGCCACAAAACCCAGCTCTCATTTTTCTTTCTTTTTAAGAAAGAAGGGAAAAGGAAGTCATTTTGTGTTCAGAGCAGGACCTCGCTATTATATGAACCCGCTTAATGCAACGGCATGGCCTCGAGCCAGTGTAGTAGGCTGCAGCCTCTGCTTCTCCATTGGGAAAGAAGCCCTTTGTCCTATAAAACCTATAAGATCCCAAAGTAGGAGATTGTCCATACTTTCCTGTAACTGCCTGGAGGGAAGAAAGTCTCCCTAAAGCCAATGCCAGCAGCCATTAGGAAGCCTGGTGGTAGAGGCCTATAATTCCAGCTACTCAGAGATTGAAGCAGAATGAATGCAAGTTCAAAGTCTGCCTGGACTACAGAATGAGTTCAAGGCCAACCTGGGCCAACCTTGAGACTCTATCTCAAGATAAAAAGAGGACTGGGCGTGGTGGCACACACTTTAATCTCAGCATTCAGGAGGCAGAGGTAGAAGGATTTCTGTGAGTTCGAGGCCAGCCTGAGACTACATAGTGAATTTCAGGGCAGCCTGGGCTAGAACAAGACTCTACCTCAAAAAAATCAAAAACAAGCTGGGTGTGATGGCACATGCCTTTAATCCCAGCACTTGGGAGGCAGAGGTAGGAGGATCGTTGTGAGTTCGAGGCCACCCTGAGACTGCATAGTGAATTCCAGGTCAGCCTGAGCTAGAGTGAGACCCTAAAAAAATTAATTTTCCACATACCTTTTTTTTTTTTTTCGAGTGAGACCCTAAAAAAAATTAATTTTCCACATACCTTTTTTTTTTTTTCGAGGTAGGGTCTCACTCTAGCTCAGGCTGACCTGGAATTCACTATGCAGTCTCAGGGTGGCCTTGAACTCACAACGATCCTCCTACCTCTGCCTCCCAAGTACTGGGATTAAAGGCATGTGCCACTACGCCTGGCTCCACATACCTTTTAAATCTTAGTGAATAGAGCATTTTCTTATCCATTATTTCACTTTCATTCCAGAAGCCCCATGGGAAGCAGAGGAGGAAGACTCAGGCTGGGCCCAGTCAGAATCCTTCCCTAGGAAGTGACAGGGGTGGAGCCGTAAGTGTGCATTGGGAGTGGTGACAACGCCTATTGCTGGGTGTGGTGAAAGTGACCCAGCTTGACCTGAAGTAGTGACATCTGCTGGGAGACAGAGAAACCCCAGACTTCCTTGGTGGGATGTGTGGGCTGAGTGAGGTAACTGTAGGCACCAGGCATCTCTTGGCATAAGTTGGTTCATGTTGAGGGGAAGAGGCGGCAGGAGTTTGGCTAAGAGCAGTTCTCAGACTGACACAGGGGCCCACACTTGCCATGTGGCCTTGACCAGTTGACTCGACACCAACACTCACAGTCCTCATGAGGACAGCTGAGCTGGTGACAGCTTGTCACTCTGCCATTGTCATGACAATGAATGCGCAGAGCGTGTACAAGTCATAGAGCAGGGCCTGGCTGGTACTCAGTTATTACTGTACAGTTATTGCTTCTGTAACTTATTCTCATTATCATGATTCTTTTTTTTTTAACTTATTTTATTTATTTCATTATGTCTGTTCTACGACTGGGTCCTAGGGAACCATGACTATGACCTTCAGCTGTTCCCAAACTGAAGAAGGGGGGCTGTGGGCACTGGTAGCTACTGAGCAACTTTCTCAGCCCAACTGACAGCCTACGGGCTTGATGAAGCACCCCCAAGACCTTGCATTTGGCATGGCCTGATGAAAATCAGGTTAACAGCCATCGGCCGAGGCACACAAAACCTCTTCTCCTTGTTGTGCCTCTTGGGGGCTGTTCCTTATTCACTCCTGGTCCCTGCCCACTGTGCCAGGCTCCAAAGGCCTTGGAAATACCAGAAAGCAGTACCGGGCTGGAGAGATGGCTTAATGGTTAAGGCACTTTCCTATGAAGCCTAAGGACCGAGGATCAATTCCCCAGTACCCACATAAAGCCAGATGACAAGGGGGTGTATGTGTCTGGAGTTCCTTTGTAGCAGCTAGAGGCCCTGGCATGCCCATTCTCACTCTCTATCTGCCACTTTCTCTCTTAAATATATAAATAAGTAAGAGCTTTAAAAAAAAAAAGCAGGCCAGGCGTGGTGGCGCACGCCTTTAATCCCAGCACTCGGAAGGTAGAGGTTGGAGGATCACTGTGAGTTCGAGGCCACCCTGAGACTACATAGTGAATTCCAGGTCAGCCTGAGCTACAGTGAGACCCTACCTCAATAAATAAATAAATAAATAAATAAATAAATAAAAGCAGGCCTGGTGGTGGCGGCACACGCCTTTAGTCCCAGTACTCGGGAGGCAAAGGTAGAAGGATCGCTGAGAGTTCGAGGCCATCCTGCAACTACATAGTCAGCCTGGGCTAGAGTGGGACCTTACCTTGAAAAATAAAAAAAAAATAAAAAGTCAGTACCTTGGCTGGGAAACAGCATCGCCCTGGGGCCCTGGCAGCCAGATGGTTTGAAGACAGCAGATGCCAACTCCTGAGCCAAGGCACGGAACAAGGGCCAGGCATGAGACCATGTTAGGCTTACTCAGGGACAGGAGTGTATACCTGAAGACACCTTGGAAAGTTTGTGAGTCTGCTGTTAGACGGAGAGAGGGAGACACAAGGAATGGCAGGCATTTCCATTACTGGTCACCTGTGTACCCACAGGCCAGTGAGCTGGCCTATCTCTGGCAGGTTGTCAGAAAGCTAAGAAAGAATTGCTGAAGACTGGAGAGATGGCTTAGTGGTTAAGGTGCTTGCCTGCGAAGCCTAAGGACCCAGGTTCGGCTCCCCAGAACCCACATAAGCCAGATGCACAAGGTGATGCAAACCTCCAGTGTTCAATTGCAGTGGCTAGAGGCCCTGTCATGCCAATTCTCTCTCTCACTCATAAATAAATAAATAAATAAATAAATAAAAACAAATAAATAATTTTTAAAAAGAGTTGCTTGGAAGCACCCTGGATCTCGGTGGCAGCCACTGTTGTGGGTGGACGAAGGTCTTGACTCCAGTACTTATTGCTATTCCTACTGCTGCTGCTGTACCCTGGGCCAGGCTCAGAGAACACCGTGGGAATCCCATGGAGGAGTCTCACCTGGAAAGACCTCTCTGATGAGGTTGGTCAGGCGTTCCACAATTTCCAGCACGGCTGCCTCCCCAAGCCTCTCGTTGGGCACGTGGGGTGTGTCATCACTGTAAAACACCAGGGAGCCAGTTAGGGCAGGCAACCCCAAGAAGGGCCATGAGAAGAGGAAGGGACAGCTCTGCAGTGAGAAGCTGAAAGCATCACATGACAGGGGACAGACAGGCTAGCATGCAGTCAGACAGGACACCATTCGGACCCAGGCTTTACCACTTGCCTGCTGTGGAGCCTGGGCTGGTTACTAACGTCTCTGAGCTTCCGCTAGCTCATCTACATGGAATAGGGTTGGAGAGATGGCCTAGCAGTTAAGGCACTTGCCTCAAAAAACTAAGGACCCAGGTTCAATTCCTCAGAACCCATGTAAGCCAGATACACATGGTGGTGCATGTATCTCGAGTTCCTTTACAGTGGCTAGAGGCCCTGGAATGCCCATTGTCTCTCTCTCTCTCTCTCTTTAATAAATAAATAAACAAAAATAAAATATTTAAATATGTAATAAGAGCCGTGCGTGGTGGCACATGCCTTTATCCTAGCACTCGGGATGCAGAGGTAGAAGGATCACTGTGAGTTCAAGGCCACCCTTAGACTACATAGTGAATTCCAGGTCAGCCTGAGCTAGAGTAAGACCCTACCTCAAAAAACCAAAAGACATAAAATAAAATACGGAATAACAGTTACCTACTCATAGAGTATTTGTGAGACTTTAATAAAGGAGAAAAAAGTACACATATATAAAATATAATAATAGCAGTTATTAGATTGTCATTATTATTTTGTTATTGTTTTGGTTTTTTGAGACAGGGCCCCATGTAGTCCAGGCTGACCTCAAATTCATTATGTAGCAGAGGATAATCTTGAATTTATAATCCTTCTGCCTCCACCTCCCAAGTGGTGGGCTAACAGGCTTATTCCATCAGGCCCAGCTTTTTTTTATTTTAGTAATTTATTTACTTCACAAATTTTATTTAGCTCATAGTGTTGGAGGCTGGAAGTCCAAACAGTATGGTGTGGGCTCTGGTGGGGGCCCTCTTGACTGAATCACATCATCGCAGGAGCTTGTGTGGATCTTATTGAGGGAAGGAAGCTCTGGAGTTCCAGTCCCATCTGTAACTCTCCAGAGAGTTTAGGGTTGAGAGGCCACTTCTGAATTCCACTCCCTTTCTTTCCTTGATGGTTCTAAGGAGACTGGATCATCTCTAGGTCACGCCCAGGGCCTGCCACAGGGCCGCGTTGTCTTCCACTAAACTAAATTCTTGGGCTCACCTGAAAGTCTCAGCAATGTAAGGGAACACAGGAAGGAGAAGGGTACTAGGTAGGGCTTGGGGGATGGGTAGAGTCCAAGGCCATCAAAATACTGAGGCCTAGCCCAGACGTGGTGGCACAAACCTTTAATCTCAGCTCTCGGGAGGCAGAGGTAGGAAGATTGCCTTGAGTTCAAGGCCACCCTTGAATCCCAGGTCAGCCTGGGCTAGAGTGAGACACTACCTTGAAAAAACAAACAAGCAAACAAAAAAAATACTAAGGCTTCTGCTAGACCAAACTGAGGGAGAAATCTGCTGCCTCAGGAAGTTAACCAGCTTAAAATATTTATTGTGCTGGAGAGATGGCTTAGTGGATAAGGTGCTTGCCTTCAAAGCCTAAGGACCCAGGATCGATTCCACATAAGCCAGATGCACAAGGAGGCACATGCATCTGGAGTTCATTTGCAGTGGCTAGAAGCCCTGGCATACCCATTCTATCTAAAACTCTGTCTCCTCTCTCTTCTCTTAAATAAATAAATATTAAGATATTTATTTATTAAATATTTTTTTTTGTTTGGTTTTTCGAGGTAGGGTTTCACTGTAGCCCAGGCTGACCTGGAATTCACTATGGAGTCTCAGGGTGGCCTCAAACTCACAGCAATCCTCCTACCTCTGCCTCCCGAGTGCTGGGATTAAAGGCGTGCTCCACAATGCCTGGCTATTTATTTATTTTTACGAGAGAGATAATGAGCATGCCAGGGCCTTTTGGTCCTGCAAATGAACTCCACACACATAAGCCACTTTGTGCATCTGGCTTTACATGGGTACTGGGGAACTCAAACCCAGGCTGGCAGGCTTTGTAAGCCAGTGCCTTTAATCATTGAGATAATCAGCTTAATAGTGATTATTAATAGCTGGATGTGGTGGAGCACACACACCTTTAATCCCAGCACTCGGAAGGCAGAGGTAGGAGGATCGCTGTGAGTTCAAGGCCACCCTGAGACTACATAGTGAATTCCAGGTCAGCCTGAGCTAAGTGAAACCCTACCTCAAAAAAACCAAAATAAATAAATAACAAAAAAAAAAAAAAAAAGAGAGAGAGAGAGAGAGAGAGAGAATGACCTTGGCCCTTTGAGTCTCTCTGACCACCTGTCTTGCCATGTGACTGCTCTCTTACCCCTTGCCAACACTTGCCCATGTCATCTGCCATGTCATGATGTAGCCAGAAGGCCCTCACTGGAGCTAAGCAAATGCTAGCACCATGCTCTTTGTTCAGGCTGGCCTGGAACTCACTATGTCGTCTCAGGGTGGCCTCAAACTCACAGCGATCCTCCTACCTCTGTGTCCCAAGTGCTGGGATTAAAGGCGTGCGCCAACACACCCAGCTGGCCTTTTATTTTATTTATTTATTTTTTAATGTGAGTGAGAGAGAATTGGCAAGCTAGGGCCTCCAGCCATTGCAATCAAACTCCAGACGAGTGTTCCCCCTTGTGCACAGGTGTGACCTTGCACTCTTGTGTCACTTTGTGCGTCTGGCTTACATGGGACCTAGAGAGTCAAACATGAGTCTTTCGGCTTTGCTGGCAAGCACCTTAACCGCTAAGCCATCTCTCCAGTCCTAGCACCATTCTCTTGAAACTCCAGAACTGTGAGCTAAATAAAATAAACTTCTGTCTACAAAGTACTCTACCTCAGGTATTTTGTTGTAGCAAGAAACTAAGCTAATATAATAGACAGATTAGCTAGCTTCTTCCTCATAATACTACAAACATAAGTTCTATTGTTAGGCACATTTGACAGATAAAGAAACCAAGATACAGCTGGGCAGGGGTGGTGGCTCCTTCCTTTAATCACAGCTCTTGGGAGGCAGGGGTAGGAGGATTGCTGTGAGTTTGAGGCCACCCTAAGACTACATAGTGAATTCCAGGTCAGCCTGAGCTAGAGCAAGACTTTACTTTGAAAAAAAAAAAAAAAGAGGGCTGGGGAAATGGCTTAGTGGTTAAGGTGTTTGCCTGTGAAGACTAAGGACCCTAGTTCAATTCCCCAGGACCCACATAAACCAGATGCACAAGGGGGTGCATGCATCTGGAGTTCATTTGCGGTGGCTGGAGACCCTGGTACGCCCATTCTCCCTTTCTCTCTGCCTCTTCCTCTGTCTCTCTCTCAAATAAATAAAAGGTTTTTTTTAAAGGCATGCACACGCCTTTAATCCCAGCATTTGGGAGGCAAAGGTAGGAGGATTGCCATGAGTTTGAGGCCAGCCTGGAACTACAGAGTGAATCCCAGGTCAGCCTGAGCTGGAGGAAGACCTTACCTTGAAAAAAGAAAAAAGAATGCCGGGTGTGGTGGCGCACGCCTTTAATCCCAGCACTTGGGAAGCAGAGGTAGGAGGATCTTTGTGAGTTCGAGGTCACCCTGAGACTACATAGTGAATTCCAGGTCAGCCTGGGCCAGAGTGAGACCCTACCTTGAAAAAAAAAAAAAAAAGAATGTAGTCAGCCTTGCCCTGGAGCCAATGCTCAATCCATTACATGCTACCATATCCCTGACACCCTCATTAGAGTACCAAGAGGTGCTATTTGGCCTTGACTTCCTGAGGATAGCTCAGGAACATCTATCTATCTTTCTTTCTTTCTTTCTTCCTATGTTCTTCCAGAGCATCTAATTCTGATAGCAAGCATATTTACAGCTAGAGAGATGGCTCAGCAGTTAAAAGCGCTGGCCGGCAAAGCCTAAAGGCCCAGATGCAATTCTCCAGTATCAATGTAAAGCCAGAAGCACAGTGATACATGTGGTAAGAGGCCCTGGAACACCCATTCCCTCTCTCACTGTGTGTGTGTGTGTGTGTGTGTGTGTGTGTGTGTGTGTGTCCCCCTCCCTCTTGCCAACCACAGGGTCTGTCCAAGAGTCACTCTCACGTCATAGTGAGGGACAGCAAGGAGCACTGTGGTTTTCATCCTGTCTTCTAGAAGTATCTATTGGGACTGTCAGAGGGAGTGATGCCAGATAGGAGTCCTGGGAGGGAGAACCCCAGATCTGTAAACCCCAACTTTGGGTCCTTGTCTAAAGTATCAAAGAATTGAAAATATGGACTCAGAAGGGCAAATTATGAATTATGAGATTTGTTTTAGGGAGAGTTAAGAGGGAAAGCAAAGCAGGAAAGCCCAAGCCCAAAGAAAGTTCTCCCCTTTTCCAGCTTAGCTGGGAAGAGGAGGGAAGATGAAGATAATCACATAGGAAGGATTCTCTCTGGGAAAGAAGCCTCTGGGGAAGGGACACACACACACACACACACACACAGAATCTCCCTCACATAGGGTTTAAAAGAGCAGGAGAAGCGTCAGGGGGCCAAGAGAAGTCCGAGGAGCCAAGAGTTCGAACACGTGGCTCAGGCTCATTCCTATGACTCAAACATCCAATTAGGATGAGACTCATCACCAGGCTCAGGTGTATAAGGAAGAGACGTGATCGGTCGGTGGGCTCAGGAGACTGACTCAGGAAGGACCAGCCCACAGGGGCTAATACATGGAAAAGTTAAGGAAAAAGCGTGAAACTGTCACTGGAGTTGAGGCTTGTAATCAGCTCATATAAGACTGGATCAGATGCAGGTCCTAGTCTCGCCAGAGCAGGCAAGGTGACATCCTTGTTTCTGTGGGACAGTCCCTAACTGACTATCTTCCAGAAAAAAAAAAAGAAAAAAAAAGCTATCTTGCTCCCAATCTCTATCAGACGCCTTCCTGTCTTCCTCACCAGCTCCCTGGTTCACCATTTCCTATAGGGAGTCCTCTCCAGTTCTGCACACTGACCAGTGAGCACTCTCCAGGGTCACCGGACAGCTGGTGGTGGCCAACAGCAGGACCACTTTAGTTCTGGTCTCATCTCACCTCGCTGTGTCTGGATCTCTAAACCCTACGGGGAGTGGCCCGGTGCACATCCCCAACTTCAGCCTGGGAGTTTTCTGGGGTGTCCAGCCATGCCACGTGCACATACCAAGCCTCATTGTACCTGTGTGTGCCAAGGTTGGGAGACACAAAGTTGAGGGAAGTTTGAGAATGAGTCAGAGTCACCTGGGTAAATTATAAGTCCTGAACATCAGGCTGAAATGAGGATTACAGGAGATGACATAAATAAAGGACTCTACGGGTGTGTGGCACATGAACGCTCTTACCCTGTCCAGAGAATGAAGTCTGGCTTCGGCTCGATCTCCTTCATGGCGTGGATGGAGGAGTTGATGAGAGCCCAAGGAGAATCGCAGAGGTAGTCACCCCACCGGCCTGCATTGGGCACCGGCTGGGAGCCAGCTGATGGGCACACCTGGAGGGGGTCTTTGGATACCGTGTAGTTGGGGTCAAGGTGCAGGTCAGAGATGTGCCAGAACTTCCCTGCAAGAAAAGAGACCTTCTCCTCATGCTGGGTGATGGACAGGGAGGGGGGGCTGTCCAGGTGAACTCAAGACTCCTCTGGGTACTGGGGTTCAAGGCATGCCATAGCCTGGCTTTCCCCTGGAGGGCACTGAGCAGAGCAGAGACTTGCTCTGCCCTCAACCTGTGACCTTGTGACAAGGCCCTCTCCACTGCCCACCCCAGCACCCACAGCAGCAGCATGAAGAATGGGGCAACATGACCCTCAGGGTGCTGAACAGGGCACTGCCAGCAAAGGTGAGAAGAGGTTACATACCCAGGCTCTGGAGCCACTGCAAACCAACTCCAGACATATGCACCTCTTTGTGCATCTGGCTTTATAGGGGCACTGGGGAATCAAACCCACGCTGTCAGACTTTACAAGCAAGTGCCTTTAACCGTTGAGCCATCCCTCCAGGCCAGGAACACAGTTTCAGACGAGATCAGGCGCGTTCAGGGCCATCAGGAACACAATTTCAGGTTGGGTCAAGTTTCTCTTGCCGTGTGCTTGCCAGTGACCCTGGGTTTGGGGAGCAGCTTGTGCTACAGCGGTTGACCTGACTCAGCCCCAAGCCACGGGAAGCCAGCGAAACAGAGAGAGGAAGCCAGAGAAGAAGCAGGCGAGGTGGACTGGGTTCATCGCGTGTGCCTAGCACAGAGCCTGGCACGAGCAGTTTCTCTATTTTGGGGGGGGGGGACAGAATCTTCTTATGTATGCCAGGCTGGCTTGGACCTCAAGATCCTCCGGCCTCAACCTCCTGAATGCTGGGACCACAACACCTGGCTCTCAACAACCGCTTATTACCTCAGCCCTAAGTCCTGCGTTTCTGAGTAAGACAGCATGAGGATGGGACTGCCTCACCCCGTACCACTGCTGCCACTTCCCCCTCCTGTTCCTGGGTCATTTAGAGTCAACAGTCAACATCCTTCCCCCACAGGAGGCTGCGCCTGGGACGTGGATGCAGCTCTGGAACAGCCCTTGGTTCTCAATCCAGGATTTTTTTTTTTTTTTTCTCCCAGAAGCACTTGAGCACTTGCCCAACTCCCTTAACCTAAACCTGGTCTCAGGAAAGAATCAGAAACTTGCTTACACTAAGATGTAAATGATGATTAAGCAAATGATTACCCCTCCCATGCGCACGGTAGTCATCCTCCCCACAGCCCTGGTACTTTTGGATTCTTATGCCTAATTTACAAAGGAGGAAAATAAGGCTCAGAGGTCAAGTGGCTAATGGCAGGGATCCTAGGGCTCAAACCCTCTGATGCAAGGTGTGACTGCTAAGAGAAGAAGCCCAACAGTACCTTGTTCTTTTAGATGGGTCTTTTGTAATTTTTGTTTTCTTTTGTTCTGTTTTTCGAGGTAGGGTCTCGCTGTCTAGCCCAGGCTGACCTGGAATTCATTATCAGGGTGGCCTCGAACTCACAGTGATCCAACTAACACTGCCTCCCAAGTGCTGGGATTAAAGGGGTGCACTAACATGCCCAGCATGGTTTGTATTTTATTTATTTGAGAGAGAGAAAGAGCCGGGCGTGGTGATGCACAGCCTTTAATCCCAGCACTCAGGAGGCAGAGGTAGGAGGATCTTTGTGAGTTCGAGGTCACCCTGAGACTACATAGTGAATTCCAGGTCAGCCTGGGCCAGAGTGAGACCCTACCTTGAAAAAAAAAAAAAAAAAAGAATGTAGTCAGCCTTGCCCTGGAGCCAATGCTCAATCCATTACGTGCTACCATATCCCTGACACCCTCATTAGAGTACCAAGAGGTGCTATCTGGCCTTGACTTCCTGAGGATAGCTCAGGAACATCTATCTATCTTTCTTTCTTTCTATCTTCCTTCCTATGATCTTCCAGAGCATCTAATTCTGATAGAAAGCATATTTACAGCTAGAGTTAAAAGCGCTGGCCGGCAAAGCCTAAAGGCCCAGATGCAATTCCCCAGTATCAATGTAAAGCCAGAAGCACAGTGATACATGTGGTAAGAGGCCCTGGAACACCCATTCCCTCTCTCACTGTGTGTGTGTGTGTGTGTGTGTGTCTCCCCCTCCCTCTTGCCAACCACAGGGTCTGTCCAAGAGTCACTCTCACGTCATAGTGAGGGACAGCAAGGAGCACTGTGGTTTTCATCCTGTCTTCTAGAAGTATCTATTGGGACTGTCAGAGGGAGTGATGCCAGATAGGAGTCCTGGGAGGGAGAACCCCAGATCTGTAAACCCCAACTTTGGGTCCTTGTCTAAAGTATCAAAGAATTGAAAATATGGACTCAGAAGGGCAAATTATGAATTATGAGATTTGTTTTAGGGAGAGTTAAGAGGGAAAGCAAAGCAGGAAAGCCCAAGCCCAAAGAAGTTCTCCCCTTTTCCAGCTTAGCTGGGAAGAGGAGGGAAGATGAAGATAATCACATAGGAAGGATTCTCTCTGGGAAAGAAGCCTCAGGGGAAGGGACACACACACACACACACACACACACACACACACACACACACACAGAATCTCCCTCACATAGGGTTTAAAAGAGCAGGAGAAGCGTCAGGGGGCCAAGAGAAGTCCGAGGAGCCAAGAGTTCGAACACGTGGCTCAGGCTCATTCCTATGACTCAAACATCCAATTAGGATGAGACTCATCACCAGGCTCAGGTGTATAAGGAAGAGACGTGATCGGTCGGTGGGCTCAGGAGACTGACTCAGGAAGGACCAGCCCACAGGGGCTAATACATGGAAAAGTTAAGGAAAAAGCGTGAAACTGTCACTGGAGTTGAGGCTTGTAATCAGCTCATATAAGACTGGATCAGATGCAGGTCCTAGTCTCGCCAGAGCAGGCAAGGTGACATCCTTGTTTCTGTGGGACAGTCCCTAACTGACTATCTTCCAGAAAAAAAAAAAGAAAAAAAAAAGCTATCTTGCTCCCAATCTCTATCAGACGCCTTCCTGTCTTCCTCACCAGCTCCCTGGTTCACCATTTCCTATAGGGAGTCCTCTCCAGTTCTGCACACTGACCAGTGAGCACTCTCCAGGGTCACCGGACAGCTGGTGGTGGCCAACAGCAGGACCACTTTAGTTCTGGTCTCATCTCACCTCGCTGTGTCTGGATCTCTAAACCCTACGGGGAGTGGCCCGGTGCACATCCCCAACTTCAGCCTGGGAGTTTTCTGGGGTGTCCAGCCATGCCACGTGCACATACCAAGCCTCATTGTACCTGTGTGTGCCAAGGTTGGGAGACACAAAGTTGAGGGAAGTTTGAGAATGAGTCAGAGTCACCTGGGTAAATTATAAGTCCTGAACATCAGGCTGAAATGAGGATTACAGGAGATGACATAAATAAAGGACTCTACGGGTGTGTGGCACATGAACGCTCTTACCCTGTCCAGAGAATGAAGTCTGGCTTCGGCTCGATCTCCTTCATGGCGTGGATGGAGGAGTTGATGAGAGCCCAAGGAGAATCGCAGAGGTAGTCACCCCACCGGCCTGCATTGGGCACCGGCTGGGAGCCAGCTGATGGGCACACCTGGAGGGGGTCTTTGGATACCGTGTAGTTGGGGTCAAGGTGCAGGTCAGAGATGTGCCAGAACTTCCCTGCAAGAAAAGAGACCTTCTCCTCATGCTGGGTGATGGACAGGGAGGGGGGGCTGTCCAGGTGAACTCAAGACTCCTCTGGGTACTGGGGTTCAAGGCATGCCATAGCCTGGCTTTCCCCTGGAGGGCACTGAGCAGAGCAGAGACTTGCTCTGCCCTCAACCTGTGACCTTGTGACAAGGCCCTCTCCACTGCCCACCCCAGCACCCACAGCAGCAGCATGAAGAATGGGGCAACATGACCCTCAGGGTGCTGAACAGGGCACTGCCAGCAAAGGTGAGAAGAGGTTACATACCCAGGCTCTGGAGCCACTGCAAACCAACTCCAGACATATGCACCTCTTTGTGCATCTGGCTTTATAGGGGCACTGGGGAATCAAACCCACGCTGTCAGACTTTACAAGCAAGTGCCTTTAACCGTTGAGCCATCCCTCCAGGCCAGGAACACAGTTTCAGACGAGATCAGGCGCGTTCAGGGCCATCAGGAACACAATTTCAGGTTGGGTCAAGTTTCTCTTGCCGTGTGCTTGCCAGTGACCCTGGGTTTGGGGAGCAGCTTGTGCTACAGCGGTTGACCTGACTCAGCCCCAAGCCACGGGAAGCCAGCGAAACAGAGAGAGGAAGCCAAAGAAGAAGCAGGCGAGGTGGACTGGGTTCATCGCGTGTGCCCAGCACAGAGCCTGGCACGAGCAGTTTCTCTTTTTTGGGGGGGGGGACAGAATCTTCTTATGTATGCCAGGCTGGCTTGGACCTCAAGATCCTCCGGCCTCAACCTCCTGAATGCTGGGACCACAACACCTGGCTCTCAACAACCGCTTATTACCTCAGCCCTAAGTCCTGCGTTTCTGAGTAAGACAGCATGCGGATGGGACTGCCTCACCCCGTACCACTGCTGTCACTTCCCCCTCCTGTTCCTGGGTCATTTAGAGTCAACAGTCAACATCCTTCCCCCACAGGAGGCTGCGCCTGGGACGTGGATGCAGCTCTGGAACAGCCCTTGGTTCTCAATCCAGGATTTTTTTTTTTTTTTTTTTTTTTTCTCCCAGAAGCACTTGAGCACTTGCCCAACTCCCCTAACCTAAACCTGGTCTCAGGAAAGAATCAGAAACTTGCTTACACCAAGATGTAAATGACGATTAAGCAAATGATTACCCCTCCCATGCGCACGGTAGTCATCCTCCCCACAGCCCAGGTACTTTTGGATTCTTATGCCTAATTTACAAAGGAGGAAAATAAGGCTCAGAGGTCAAGTGGCTAATGGCAGGGATCCTAGGGCTCAAACCCTCTGATGCAAGGTGTGACTGCTAAGAGAAGAAGCCCAACAGTACCTTGTTCTTTTAGATGGGTCTTTTGTAATTTTTGTTTTCTTTTGTTCTGTTTTTCGAGGTAGGGTCTCGCTGTCTAGCCCAGGCTGACCTGGAATTCATTATCAGGGTGGCCTCGAACTCACAGTGATCCAACTAACACTGCCTCCCAAGTGCTGGGATTAAAGGGGTGCACTAACATGCCCAGCATGGTTTGTATTTTATTTATTTGAGAGAGAGAAAGAGCCGGGCGTGGTGATGCACACCTTTAATCCCAGCACTCAGGAGGCAGAGGTAGGAGGATCACTGTGAGTTCGATGCCACCCTGAGACTACATAGTGAATTTCAGGTCAGCCTGGACAAGGGTGAAAGCCTACCTCAAAAAAAAAAAAAAAAAAAAGCCTGGTGTGGTGGCGCACACCTTTAATCCTAGCACTCAGGAGGCAGAGGTGGGAGGATCACCATGAGTTCGAGGCCACCCTGAGACTACGTAGTGAATTCCAGGTCAGCCTGAGCTAGAGTGAGACCCTACCTCGAAAAACCAAAAAAAAAAAAAAAAAAAAAAAAAAGAGAGAGAGAGAGAAAGAAAGAGAGCATGGGCACGCCAGGTCTTCTCGCCACTGCAAATGAACTCCAGATGCATGTGCCACCTTGTGCATCTAGCTTTACATGGGTACTAGGGAATTGAACCTGGGTCCTTTGGCTTTACTGGCAAGCACCTTAGCCTCTAAGCCATCCCTCCAGCCCTTAGATGGGTCTTTTAGTTATACATTGCTTTTTTTCACCCGAGTTGAGTCTTTGTTTAAAATGGGGGAGGGGTTTAACTTTTTTCATAGATTGCAAACCCTAATATATTGAAATTATTCCGCAGGGTGTGGTGGCGCACACCTTTAATCCCTGCACTCGGGAGGCAGAGGTAGGAGGATCACTGTATATTCAAGGCCAGCCTGAGACTACATAGTGAATTCCAAGTCAGCCTGAGCTAGAGTGAGACCCTACCTTGAAGGAAAAAAAAAATCTAGAGTAAAGGGACTATATGCCCTATTCCAATCAGCATGTGGACAGGGCTGGTGGGCTCTCTGAGGCCCTGAGCATCTGCAGTGGGTGAACCACACCTGTGTCCAAGCCTCAGGCCAGGCTGGCCAGGGCGATGGCAGGACAGGGGTCTTCTGTCTGGTGTAATCCCCTCGCTTCCTTTGAAGGCCTTCCTGAAGCTATTGCCATGACTCCAGGAGGCTCTTTCTCAGCTAACCCCAGGCACCAGGAGCTCGGCTGCTGTGGCATCAAACACAGAAAGCATTGCTCCACTCCAGAAAGTCCTGGCTGGTGCTGAGGCTCATGTGGGTGTCTAGTCAAATTGAAACTACTTCCGGTGTATGTGTGTGTGTGTGTGCTGTGTGTGTGTTCCTGAAGGCCTAGATTATGGAAAGAACCGAAGAGAGAAACCTATGTCCAGGCAGGGGACACTCTCTCCTTTGGTGCCAGTCTCTTCGTGGAGGTGGTGTGAGTCTCAGTGACTTGCTTTGCCACTCAGCCTGACAAGTTCAAGTAGGTGGGAGAAAGGGTTGCACCTTGCCCTGACCAGTACCATGTCTCCTCAGCTGCTGTCCTCTGCAGACGGTGACATAGGACCAGCAGGACATATGAAACAGAACATAGTGAAGGCTGATCGGGTTCTACCCTGGTTGGGCCTGTGGGCACAGCAAGCCCTCTAGTGTTCATTTGGAGAGCACAGCTCTGATCATATCCCCAGGAAAGACAAAAGAATCTCTTGGTCCTTAGGGATCCCCATTAGTGAACATCCATTAGTGATGACAAACACAAAGTCTAGTGGCTTTGCAGAGCCCAAGAAATGTCTGGCACCTAGAAAAAAATAAGTGCATTGACTTCAAAAGTGTAAGAAAGAAACTAAGCCATAGAAATTAACAATTCATTCCAAAAATATATTTAAAGTGCTGGAGAGATAGTTCAGTGGTTAAGATACTTGCCTGCAAAGCCTAACAACCTCGGTTCGATTCCCCAGTACCCACATAAAGCCAAATGCACAAAGTGGCACATGCATCTGGAGTTTGTTTGCAGTGGCTTAAGACACTGGTGTGCCCATTCTCTCTCTTTCTCTCTGCTTATAAATAATTTTTTAAATTATACATTGTAGATAGTTTGGACACAAAAGATACCCCTCCCCCAATTAAGAAAAGTACCATTTCAGGAGGAAACATGGGATGGTCTAAAGCTTATGGAAGCTGAGCACAGACTTGGTCCTGTCACGCTCCCTAGCTGTAGGACCTTGGACAGCTGTTATGTCCCTCAGGAGTCTCATTTTTCTTATCTGTAGAATGAATATGATATGAACAGTACCTGTGCTACTAAGGCTACCAAAATCAAATAAAGCCAGGTATGGTGGCACATGCCAGCAGTCCTAGCTACTCAGGAGGCTGGGCAGGAAGATCACTTGAGCACAGGAGTTCAAAGCAAGACTGGGAAACATTGCAATATTCTGTGTTGATAAAAAAAAAAATAGGGGGGCGGGCGTGGTGGCACACACCTTTAATCCCAACACTCGGGAGGCAGAGGTAGGAGGATTGCCATGAATTCGAGGCCACCCTGAGACTCCATAGTGAATTCCAGGTCAGCCTGGGCTAGAGTGAGACCCTACCCTACCTCAAAGAAAAAAAAAAAAAAAAAGGCTGGGGAGGGGGCTGGAGAGGTGGTTTAGCAGTTAAGGCAGTTGCCTGCAAAGCCAAAGGATCCCCGTTCAATTCTCCAGATGCACAAGGGGGCACATGCATCTGGAGTTCGTTTGCAGTGGCTGGAGGCCCTGGTGTGCCCATTCTCTCCCTCTCTGCCTCTTTCTTTCTATCATATATATATATATATATATGTATGTATATATATGATATATATATGCACAAATATATATGTATGTATGTATTTGTGTTTGTTTTACGAGGTAGGGTCTCACTCTAGCTCAGGCTGACTACATAATCTCAGGGTGGCTTCGAACTCATGGCGATCCTCCTACCTCTGCCTCCTGAGTGCTGGGATTAAAGGCATGCACCACCACATCCGATTTAATAAAATATTTTTTTAAAAAGGAGGGAGGGTCTATGGAGATGGATCAGTGGATCAAATGCTTGCCATATAAGCATGAATACTGAGATTTGGATTCCTAGAACCCACATAAGAAGTCAGATGTGGGCTGGAGAAATGGCTCAGGGATTAAGACACTTGCCTGCAAAGCCTAACAACCTGGGTTTGAATCCCCAGTACCCATGTAAAGCCAGATACACAAAGTGGTGTATGCATCTGGAGTTTGTTTGCAGTGGCTAGACAACCTGGCACACCCATTCATTCTCATTCTCTCTTTCTCTCTTTGCAAATAAATAAATAAATAACCTAAACTACCAACTGACAGTCTTATCTTTAAAAAAAAAAAAAAAAAAGAAAGAAAGAAAAGAAAAGGGGGCTGGAGAGATGGCTTAGCGGTTAAGGCGCATGCCTGTGAAGCCTAAGGACCCAGGTTCGATTCTCCAGGTCCTACCTAAGACAGATGCACATGGTGGTACATGCATCTGGAGTTTGTTTGCAGTGACTAGAGGCCCTGGCATGCTCATTCTCACTCTCTATCTCTCTCTTTCTCTCTATTTATAATAAATAAATAAAAATAAAATCTTTAACAAAAGCAAAGAAAAAGGCTGGGCATGGTGGCACATGCCTTTAATCCTAGCACTTGGGAGGCAGAGGTAGGAGGATCACTGCAAATTCAAGACCACCCTGAGACTACATAGTGAATTCCAAGTCAGCCTGGACTACAGAAAGATGCTACCTCAAAAAAAAAAAAAAAAAAAAAAAAAAAGGGCTGGAGAGATGGCTTAGCAGTTAAGGTGCTTGCCTGAAAAGCCTAAGAGACTCATGTTCAAATCTCCAGGTCCCAAGTAAGCCAGACACACAATGACACAAGCACGCAAGTCTCATATGTGCACAAGGGGGCGCACACATCTGGAGTTCATTTGCAGCAGTTGAAGGCCCTGGTGTGACCATTCTCTCTCTCTCTCTCATAAATAAATAAAACCCCCAAAAGGTTAACCTAATCATTCTTGCTATTTTCTTTATGTTATAAACTGTGCAATTGGACAGCCTGGACTGACATCTAGACTCAATAGTTGTGCAACCATGGGCTAGTTATTTCTCTAAAATTCAGTTTCTTTGTATAACATGTGCATGAAAATACTTCATAAGTCAGGTCATTATGAAGGTATGTTAGCATTGCCTAGCATGTAATAAGTACTTATGAATACTTAGTTGTTTTCACCTTTGCTCTGTTGTCTTGAAATGCTGGAGAGATGGGTCAGTAGTTAAGGCACTTGCCTACAAGGCCTACGTGGTATTTAAGGTATTACCTTATGGCGTAGATGCTACTGGTGAGCAAAAGAAACAGCTGATTGGTCTGGGCTAGAGGCTGTCTCAGGAAGAGGCTAGCTGTGACGACAAGTTCTGGGGGCTGAACTTGACCAACCACAATGTTAGGATTAAATCCTAGGAAAGAAGACCTCCTCCCAGGAGGGGCCCAAGTTGTTTGTAGAAAAACACTTCTAGAGAAGAGAGAAGAAGTCAGATCATACTTTGATCTCTAGCAAAATGGAGACTGCAAGGATACTTTCAGGGGCCCCATCACCGTAACTGACTAACAAAGCTACCTGACTCTCTTAGTGGCGAGCATCTATAATGCCAGGCTGACATACAAACACACACACACACACACACACACACACACACACACATATATATATTGGTTTTTCAAGGTAGGGTCTCACTCTAGCCCAGGCTGACCTGGAATTCACTATGGAGTCTCAGGGTGGCCTCGAGCTCACGGTGATCCTCCTACCACTGCCTCCCGAGTGCTGGGATTAAAAGCGTGCGCCACCACATCCAGCAATAAAAATATTTTTTAAAAAATATCCTGCTCGAAGACAAAACAGCAACAAATAAACAAAAAGATTAGAGCTGAAGAGATGGCTTAGTGGTTAAGGCGCTTGCCTACAAACTCTAAGGACCCAGTACCCATGAAAAGCCAGATGGACTAAGTGGCACATACATCTGGAGTTCATTTGCAATGGCTAGAGGCCCTGGTGTGCCCGTTCTCTCCCACTTTTTCTCTCTTCCTTTCAAATAAGTTAAAAAACAAAATAAAACACGGAGCCCGACTTGGTAGCGCACACCTTTCATACCAGCAGAGGTAGGTGGGTCACTGTGAGTTAGAGGCCACCCTGAGACTACATAGTGAATCCATGTCAGCCTGGGCTACAGTAAGACCCTACCTCAAAAAAAAAAAAAAAAAAAAAAAACTATTTGGATTACATTTCCAGCCCACAGACAGTACCGTTGATGCTGCCTAGTGAACTCTCTCCACACTTACCTCCCTGCCTTGCTGTTTTATAACATGTTTGAAGGATAGGAGAAAGCTAGCTTTTTCAATTTTTATTTTTATTTTTTTTTGAGAAAGAGAGGGAGAGAGAGAAAAAGAGGCAGCTGCTGCAAATGAACTCCAGACATGTACACCACCTTGTGCATCTGGCTTACATGAGTCCTAGGGAGTTGAACCTGGGTCCTTTGGCTTTGCAGGCAAGCGCCTTAACTGCTAAGCCATCTCTCCAGCCTGAAACCTAGCTTTTTTTTTTTTTTTTTTTTTTGAGAGAGAGAGTGAAAGAGTCAGAGAGAGGGAGAGAGAGAATGGGTGCACCAGGGTCTCCAGCCACTGCAAACAAACTCCAGACGCATGTGCACCCTTGTGCATCTGGCTTACGTGGGTCCTGGGGAATCAAACCAAGGTCCTTTGGCTTTGCAGGCAAACACCTAACCGCTAAGCCATCTCTCCAGCCCAAAAGCTAGCTTTTTTTAGGCAGTCTCAGTTAGGGATTGAGGCTCAAGGAGAATCAGGAAGGAGATGTCAGCTCATTCACCCTGGCACTACAAACACTTGCCAAAAATGTCTGATTGAGACTAATCCACAGTGCCCCCTACTGCCCACAGCCTACAGCACTACCTGGGTTGACTGACTCTCAGGTTCAGCCTCCAAATTTACCAGCCAATCAGGTCTTCCCCTTACATACCTGAATCTGATGCTACAAAGGCTGAGACCTTACAGCCCCTCCCTCTCTTCTGTCTGGATAGGACCCTCTGTGTGTGTGTGTGTGTGTGTGTGTGTGTGTCAGAGACCTTACAGCCCCTCCCTCTCTCCTCTCTGGATAGGACCCTCAGTGTGTGTGTGTGGGAGAGAGAGAGAGAGAGAGAGAGAGAGAGAGAGAGAGAGAGAGAGAAAGAGAGAGAGAGAGACCCTCTCCTTTTTGATCAGAACACATGTGAGTGTGGCTTATCTCTCACTGTTTCTTATCTGGGGAAACTTCTGCACTTTCCTCTGCTTTATAGTTTGGGGTAACTTCTCACTTTAATTACATGTATAATTTTTCTCTGATCTCAATCTACCACGTGGGTGCTCTCTGAATTTCTCTGATACTTTCCCTCTTCAGGGAAGCACGTGGTTTCTGAGTCTCTCTAAATACACATCTAAGTTCTACTTTCCATGTACTTACAACTCTGTTTCCAGCCGTTTTCTAAAGACCTCAATTTCTCTTAAATGAACTTTATAAACTATACAGTGTTTCCACATGAGAGTGTGTTTCCTACTATCCAAATGTTTAGCCTCCCGTCCTAGACCCCAGTGTCCCTTAAATAAACCCCATAATTTGTGATTTCCCCCTAACTAGACCTAATAATTCATAATTTATCCTTCTTAAGTCCATCCTGCATCAATTTCATCTTTCTGTGAGCAACTTCCAGCCACCCAGATCCTTCTCCGCCCCCAGTTCATAGTTCAAAATAAAGACACGGCAGGCATTTCTGCGGAGCCATACCTGGTTCAGCTTCCCGGACTCGGCAGAGGGCCAGGACCAGCCACGGCAGCAGCAGCCTCATCTCTGCGCCGCAGCTGCTGAGCTGACTTCCTGTCCAGGCTGACCTGGGATTCAGGTGTTTCAGAGCTCTTGGCTCCTGGCTTTTTCTCCTTTACCCAGCAGGGTGTGAGCTGGGCTGGGCCAAGGAGATGCACCAGTCAGACTGAGAGGGAGGTGTTGGCAAACTTCCCTGGAAACTTCACCTGTCTTGTCAGGTCCTGTGTGCTGGACTCTTGATCTTTTAGAGACAACTATAGCAAGTAGTATGAGCAGAATGATACCATCTGCAACTTGCTTTCAAATAATCCAGCCAAATTGAAGGACTTTCAATCTAACCAACCAACAAGATTCTCAAGGAAACTCACCCAACCTTGGGCAAATTCCATCTGCCTCCCCATTGCTTCATCCCAGAATGAATGCCTCAATGAATGCCTATCGAAAGCTCTTAAGGGCAGAAAAAAAAAAAAAGCTTTTAAGGGCTGGAGAGATGGCCCAGTGGTTAAGACATGAGTCTGCAAATTTTTTGGGGGGGGGGGTTGAAGTAGGGTCTCACTCTAGCTCAAATTGACCTGGAATTCACTATGTAGTCTCAGGGTGGCCTCAAACTCACAGTGATCCTCCTACCTCTGCCTCCCAAGCACTGGGATCAAAAGTGTGCACCACCAGGCCTGGTGGGTCTGCAAATCTTAAGGACCTGAATTTGATTCCCCAGGACCCACATAAAGCCAGATGCACAAGGTGGCACATGTGTCTGCATTCTTTTTTATCTCTTTGTTTTTTGTTTTTTTTTTTTCAAGGTAGGGTCTCACTGTAGCTCAGGCTGACCTGGAATTCACTATGAATGGGTGGCCTTGAACTCATGGTGATCCTCCTACCTCTGCCTCCTGAGTGCTGGGATTAAAGGCATGTGCCACCACGCCCAGCCGTCTGGTATTCTTTCAGTGGCAAGAGGCCCTGGCACACCCATTCTCTCTCCCTCCTGCTCTTCTGCTTTCTTTATCACACTCTGTCTCAAATGAATAAATAAATAAAATATTTTTTTAAATAGTTATTTATTTTATTTATTTGAGACACAGAAAGAGGCAGATAGAGAGTGAGAATGGCCAGGGCCTTCAGCCACTATAAACGAACTCCAGACACATGCGCTACCTTGTGCATCTGACTTACGTGGTTCTAGGGAATCAAACCTGGGTCCTTTGGCTTTACAGGCAAATGCCTCTTAACCGCTAAGCCATCTCTCCAGCCCAAGAGGTTGTTTTTTTAACTTTTAAAAAATATTTTATTTAGGGCTGGAGAGATGACTTAGTGGTTAGCACTCTTGCCTGCAAAGGCTGACCCATGTTTGATTCTCCAGGTCACATGCTGGCCAGATTCACCTTGTGGCGCATACATGTGGAGTTCGTTTGCAGTGGTTGGAGGCCCTGGCACACCCATTCTCTCTCTCTCTCTCTCTCTCTCTCTCTTTCTCTAATAAAGAAATAAATAAAAATCAAGAAAGGGAGCTGGGCATGGTAACACACGCCTTTAATCCTAGCACTCAGGAGGCAGAGGTAGAAGGATTGCCATGAGTTCAAGGCCAACCTGAGACTACATAGTGAATTCCAGGTCAGCCTGGGCTACAGTGAGACTCTACCTTGAAAAAAACAAAAAAAAAAAAAAAAAGAGAGAGACTTACTGTGGGTTATTGTCTACAATTATGGACGTTGTCAATAAAAAAATTAAATTAAAAAAAAACTTAGGGCTGGAAAGATGGCTTAGAGGTTGGGGGTGGGGTTGCCTTCAAAGCCAAAGGACCTTGGTTCTATTCCCTAGGACCCACATAAGCCAGATAAGCCAGATGCACAAGGTGGCACACGTGTCTGGAGTTTGTTTTCAGTGGCTGAAAGCCCTGGCGTGCTCATTTTTTCTATCTCTTCCTGTTTCTCTCTCGCATGCTCTCAAGTAAATAAATTAGAAGGGGGGGAAAAAAAGACCAAAACTTAAACTGGGCATGGTGGAGCAAGCCTGTAATCCCAACACTCAACAGGAGGATCAGGAGTTCAAGGTTATCCTTAGCTGTACAGGGAGTTGAAGGCCAACTTCTTATGGGCTACATAAGAACTTGTCTCAAAAAATAAAAATAAAAAAGATGATAGATAGATAGATATAGAAAGAGAAAAAGAATCAAAGCTTAGAGAGTTATTCATTGTGTTGGGAACTTCCAGGAGCCAGACAGCAGGGAGATAATGAGATCAAGCATCTTCCCTCAGAGTCAGGAGCAGATCACCACCCAGCGTTTCATGTAACTTGAGAAATCCAAAGGTCTTGACTCAGACTGAGGAAGATGAGAGGCTTCCTGGAGGAAGTGACACTTTGTAGTGCTTTTCCTATTAATGGTTAGCTTTGTGTGTGCATGAGTGAGGGTTGTTTTGCTGTCGTTGTTGTCTGTGTTGTGCTGGGGTGAAACCAGGCCCTCACTCCTGCTAGACAACCCCTATGCCACTAAGTGACACCCCTATCCCCAACCAGCCCCAATTGCATGAGCAAGGAGTTAGCAGAAGAGGAAAGCAGAAGGAGGGGTGTCCTAGGAAGAAGGAGTGACATGGTGACATAGAAGTGCTGCAGCATTCTAGAGAGTTGCCACGACTGGACTGGAGACCCAAGGCTGGGAAAGCAGCAGGGCTGTGTTCAGATGTGTGAGCTGAGAGCTATGAGGGGCCATGAAGAAAATTAGCGCAGGGGTTGGAGAGATGGCTTAGGGGTTAAGGTGCTTGCCTGTGAAGCCTAAGGACCCACATTGGATTCCCCAGTATCCATGTAAGTCAGATGCACAAGGTGATGCATGTAGATAGAGTTCACTTGTAGTGGCTAGAGGCCCTGGTGTGCCATTCTCTCTCTCTTCCTCTTTCTCTCTCTCTCTCTCTCTCTCTGCCTACCTCTTCCTTTTTTCTCTCTCTCTCAAATAAATAAATAGAGCTGGAGAGATGGCCCTGACATGCCAATTCTCTCTCTCTCTCTGTCAAATAAATAAATATATAAATACAATAAAAATAAAATATTAAATTCATAATATGTGCCACCTTATGCATCTGGCTTACCTGGGTGCTGGGGAACTGAACCTGGGTCCTTAGGCTTAGCAGGCAAGTGCCTTCACCACTAAGCCATCTCTCCAGCCCAATAAAAAAATTGTTAAAAAGAAATAAGGCCGGGCATGGTGGTGCACACGTTTAATCCTAGCAGTCGGGAGGCAAAGATAGAAGGACAGTTGTGAGTTCAAGGCCACCCTGAGACTACATGGTGACTTCCAGGTCAGCCTGGGCTAGAGTGAGACCCTACCTCAAAAAAAAAAAAAAAAAAAAAAGCAGGGCTGGAGAAATGGCTTAGCACTTAAGGCACTTGTCTGTAAAGGCAAAGGACCCAGGTTCAATTCCCCAGTACCCACGTAAACCAGATGTGCAAGGTGGCACATACATCTGGAGTTTATTTGGAGCAGCTGGGGGCCCTGAAATGCCCCATCCTCCCTCCCTTCCCCTCTCTCTCAAACTGAATAAAACAAAAATAAAATATTTAAAAAGGAAACAAAAACAAACCAAGGATTGTCTGGGAGATGGCTCAGCAGGTAAGAGCTGTGCTGCACAAGCATTAGGACCACAGCTTGAATCCCAGCATCCACATCAACAGCCTAGCATGGTCATGCCCTCCTGCAACCCCAGCATTGAAGGGGGCAGAGACAGGAGGATCACTGATCTCCACACATGTGTACGTGGGGCACGCACATCTGCAAAAATACCATACACACAGAGAGTACACATGCGCGTGCACACACACACACACACACACACACTACAGGAGAACGCAGCTGGTGAGGAGCAAGCACTCTCAACACTCACTTTCCCCACAGCACGTTCAGTTCTACAACCTTAGCAGTACATAGGAAAGAAACACGTGGTGGCAAAGGCCTTGTGGGAGTGGGTGTGGGGATAGCCCTCAAGTGCCAGTGACCTTTGTCCATCCTGGCCTTGCAACTTCCGGGAACCCAGATTGTAGTTGTGGTAGAAGTAGGGTTCAGCTACACAGAGCACCTAGTCTAAGAAGGTGAAGAACAGTGAAAAGATAGAATCTAGTGCCAGGCATGGTGGCACACGCCTTTAATCCCAACACTCAGGAGGCCAAGATAGGAGGATGACCATGAGTTCAAGGCCAGCCTGAGACTACATAGTGAATTCCAGGTCAGCCTAGGTTACAGCATGACCCTACCTCAAAAAACAAACAAACAACAAAAACAAAAGAATAGAATTTATGGGATTGGAGAAATGTTCGGTTGGTAAAGTGCTTTCCACACATGCATGAAGTCATGAGTTCCAATCCCCAGCACCCATGTAAAATGCTGGGCACAGCAGCAAGCCTGTAATCTCCGCAGTAGGATATGGAGATGGAGGATCCTTGGGACTTGCTGGCAGATACCATAATTGAACCCGTGAGCTTCAGGCTCTATGAGATTTTTGTCTCAAAAAATAAGGTAGACCGGGCGTGGTGACGCACACCTTTAATCCCAGCACTCGGGAGGCAGAGGTAGGAGGATTGCCTTGAGTTCAAGACCACCCTGAGACTATATAGTGAATTCCAGGTCAGCCTGAGCTAGAGAGAGACCTTACCTCAGAAAACCAAAAATAAATAAATAAATAAATTAATTAATTAAAAAAAAACAAGCCAGGCATGGTAGCACACACCTTTAATCCCAGCACTCGTGAAGCAGAGGTATGAGGATCACCATGAGTTCAAGACCACCCTGAGGCTACCTAGTGAATTCCAGGTCAGGCCTGAGGCTAGAGCAAGACCCTACCTCAAAAAACCAAAAAGTTTTAAAAAACTAGACTAAATAAATAAAATATGAAATAAAGTGGAAAGTAATTCAAGAACACAGCCAATTAGTGGTTAAAGTGCTTGCCTACAAAGCCAAAGAACCCAGGTTCAATTACCCAGAACCACATAAGCCAGATGCACAAGGTAGCACATGCATCGGGAGTTCATCTGCAGTGTCTGGAGGCCCTGGGGCACCCATTCTCTTTGTATCTGCCCACCCTCTCTCAAATTCTATGTGTGTATGTGTGTGTGCGTGTGTGTGTGTGTAGAAGCTAGCTAACATCACACCGACCTCTGACCCCCTCACACAAGATAGAATCTATGGTGCTGATATGTAGCCCGGGCACTAAAACAGAGGACCTTTGCACTCATTCACCCATTTTCTCACTCATTCATTTAACAGATATTTATTAAACATCCTGTGTGGGCCAGACACTGCCAGGTGCTGGGTAACAGTGATGAGCAAGTCAGTTTACAGCTTAGTGAGAAGAGTAGACTGTTGATTCACACAGCTAAATGTAAAGTTGTAACTGTGATGTTCCCAGTTTGGATGCCATTCTAAGGACCTTGTACTTTCTGTCTTTTTTTAAAATTAATTTAATTTATTTCTTTATTATAGAGAGAGAAAGTGGTAGAGATAGAGAGAGAATGGGCGCACCAGGGCCTTCAGCCACTGCAAACAAACTCTCCAAAAGCATGCGCCACCTTCTGCACCTGGCTTATGTGGGTCCTGGGGAATTGAACCTGGGTTCTTTGGCTTTGCAGGCTTGCGCCTTAACTGCTAAGTCATCCCTCCAGCCTTCTTTTTTGGTTTTTTGAGGTAGGGACTTGCTGTAGCTCAGGCTGACCTGGAACATACTCTGTAATTCCACACTGGCCTCAAACTCACAGGGATCCTCTTACCTCTGCGTCCCAAGTGCTGGGATTAAAGAAATGCACCACCATGCCCTGCAGGACCTTGAACTTTAAAAAAATATTTTATTTTACTTATTTATTTGAGAGAGAGAGGCAGAAAATGGTCGTGCCAGGGCCTTTAACCACTGCAAACTCCAGACACTTGCGCCACCTCGTGCATCAAACTCAAGATCCTCCTGCAAGGCTGTAGAGATGTAGATAATTAAGGGAATTCCTACATCCTTCCCTTCTTTTGCCTCATGCACAAACTTCTCCACCTACCACTCTTTTTTTTTTCCCCCCCCCAAGGTATGGTCTCGCTCTAGCTCAGGCTGACCTGGAATTCACTATGTAGTCTCAGGGTGGCCTTGAACTCATGGCAATCCTCCTACCTCTGCCTTCCAAGTGCTGGGCTTAAAGGCGTGTGCCTGGCCCAAATAAAATATTTTTTAGAAAAAAAAAGATCCTGGGCTGGAGAGATGGCTTAGCAGTTAAGCGCTTGCCTGTGAAGCCTAAGGACCTCAGTTCAAAGCTTGATTTCCTAGCACCCACCTAAACCAGATACACAAGGTGGCGCATGCAACTGGAGTTCATTTGCAATGGCTAGAGGCCCTGGTGCACCCATTCTCTCTCTCTCTCTCTCTCTCTCTCTCTCTCTCTCCCTCTTTCTCTGTCTGTTGCTCTCAAATAAATAAAAATTAAAAGATCCTCTTGCCCCAGCAAGTGCTGGGATTACAGGTGTGTGCTGCAACACCACACTAAGAGTATCTAATGATGAAATCTGAGAGGCCTCAATTATAACATATATGGGGCTGGAGAGATGGCTTAGTGATTAAGGCATTTACCTGCAAATCCTAAGGACCCAGGTTCAATTTCCCAGTACCCACATAAAGCCAGTTGCACAAGGTGGTGCATGCATCTGGAGTTCATTTGCAGTGGCTAGAAGCCCTGGTGCACCTATTCTTTCTGAAATAAATACATAAAATGAACAATTAAAAAATTATACCATATAAGCCAGGCATGGTGGTGCATGCCTTTAATCCCAGCACTGCAGAAGGCAGAGGTAGGAGGGTTGCCACAAGTTCTAGGCTACCCTGAGACTACATAGTGAATTCCAGGTCAGCCTGAGCTACGGTGAGACCCTACTTTGAAAAACAAACAAACAAACAAAATTATGCCATATATAATATGGATCTAGCTATAATATGGATCTATCTTCTCTAGGCTGGGCTTTTTGTGATGTTTTATCTTTAAAGATCTCAGAGGGCCCAGATAGTGGTGCACTGTTTAATACCAGCTACCCAGGAGGCTGAGACTGGACGTTAGAAGCCAGACTGGGCAACATATCCACCCTGCCTCAAAAGAGAGGAGAGAAAGGAGGAGGGGAGGAAGGAGAAGAGATGGGAGGGGAGAGAAAGTAATTTCAGAAATTCTCTAATGGGCTGCAACTACCTGGGTGAAGTCAAATATTCACCAAGGAAACCTGCTGTTGCTCCTGGTTCCTCATCTCCCTCTCTTGTTTTTTTTCAAGGTAGGTTCTCATTCTAGCCCAGGCTGGCCTGGAACTCACTCTGTAGTCTCAGGGTGGCCTTGAGCTCATACCAATCCTCCTACCTCTGCCTCCCAAGTGCTGGGATTAAAGGTGTGCTCCACCATGCCTGGCTTTCTCTTTTTTAAATATTTCATTTATTTATTTGAGAGAAAGATAGAGAAACAGGCAGATAGAAAGAAAGAGGATGGATCCGGGCGTGGTGGCCTACACCTTTAATCCCAGCACTTGGGAGGCAGAGGTAGGAGGATTGGTATGAGTTCGAGGCCACCCTGAGACTACAGAGTGAATTCCAGGTCAGCCTGAGCTAGAGTGAGACCCTACCTCGAAAAAACCAAAAAAAAAAAAAAAAAAAGGAGAGAATGGGTACACTAGGGCCTCTAGCCAGACACATCTGCTACTATATGCATCTGGCTTTACTTGGGTAGTGGGGAATCTATTCCAGGTCATTAGGCTTTGCAGATAAGCACCTTAACCACTGAACCATCTCTTCATCCCTAGATCCTCATCTTTCTCTCTCTCTCTCTTTGAGGTAAAGTTTCACTCTAGTCCAGGCTGACCTGGAATTCACTATGTAGTCTTCTCAGGATGTATGTATAAATTATAAGAACAGTTGAAGCAAGAGGAGTGAGCCTGGATTAGACTCGAATGCAGACAGTGCTGTGCCAGGGTGGGGGAGATTGCCATCTTTGGGTGTGGTTTGAGGTATTCACTATCTAGTTCCAGGCTGGCCTTGAACTCACATTGATCCTCCTACCTCAGCCTCCCAAGTGCTGGGATTAAAGGCATGCACCACCACACCCAGCTTCTTTGGGTGTTTTTTTTTTTTTTTTTAGATTTTTAAAATATATTTTATTTATTTATTTGGTTTTTTGAGGTAGGGTCTCACGCTAGCCCAGGCTGACCTGGAATTCACTATGGAGTCTCAGGGTGTCCTCGAACTCACAGCGATCCTCCTACCTCTGCCTCCCAGTGCTGGAATTAAAGGCATGTGCCACCACGCCCCGGCTATATATATTTTATTTTTATTTATTTGACAGAGAAAGAGGGAGGGGGAGAAAGAGAGAGAGAGAATGGGCGCGCCAGGGCCTCCAGCCACTGCAAACGAACTCCAGATGCGTTCGCCCCTTGTACATCTGGCTAACGTGGGTCCTGGGGACTCGAACCTGGGTCCTTTGGCTATGCAGGCAAATGCCTTAACTGCTCCAGCCCTTCTTTAGGTGTTTTTAAAGGCAACGATCAGGTGGAACGATAAGATTTTTTTCATTCCTATGGAAAACAAGTAACTACGCGATGTTGTGAGGTAGTGCTGAGTCCCTGGGGTGTGCAAATCCCGCGTGACGACGGGGCACGGGCAGGAATTCTAGCGCAGCGCTTCAGATGTATCCTCGTCCGGTCCGTGACAGTTTGGCGGGAATCGGGGGGGGCTCCCAACAAAGGAAGTGACGTTGCATTCCTTGCCGTGGTGGGGGAGAGTGCGGGAGCGCACGGCCTTCGGAAGTGTTGTTCGTTCGGGTTGGTTGTTTTCTTGAAATGCCGTCCAATCAGCACCTCGCGTTTCCTTTCCTCCACTCCGGCGGTGTGTTTTGCCCTCAGGAAAGATGGCCGCACGGACTTCCCGTCCCCCACTTGGGGCGGTGCTAGTTTTCAGAGGCACGGTCCGAGAGACAGGAAAAAGCGTAGGAGTCGTGAGCGTTGATTGGCTGGAGGGATAAGCGTCCTGGGCGCTGACTGGCGGGAAGTAGTTTGTGGCGCCAGAGGAAAGCAGGGCGTCCGCTGCTACCTCGGCGCGGCTACCTGTTGTGAGGTGTGGGGCGAGCCGCGACCAAGATGTGGAATAGTAATGATGGGGACGTGGGGGCAGGAGACGGAGGGTCCGGGGAGGGCGAGCCTCGGGTCGGGGAAGGCGGTGGACAAGACTGGGGAGCTGCGGACAGTGTGTGCTGGGCACGACGTCTCGAGGAGCCTGTGGATTTTTCCAGAGGCTCAGCAAGACTGTGTCGTTCTTGCTCCAAACAGGCGGATTTGAAAGCTATAGCACCTCCAGCTTTGGGGGAGCCGGCGGCTACACGCAGACCCCAGGGGGCTTCGGATCGCCGACCGCTTCTCAGGCCGAAAAGAAATCGGTAGGTTGAACCGCTCTGACTCGGTTCATCCCATCTTGAAGCTCTTGCCTCGTCCATGAGAGAGAATGTTTCTGCAGGGAAGGAAGGATGTTAAATATGAACTGATGAGAAAAGTCAAATTATTTTCTTTGTCTCGTATAATGAAGTTTTCTTTTCTTGCTCTTTTTTTTTTTTTTTGGAGGGGGGGTAGACGGGATCTCATGTATTACACAGGCTGGCCTTGAACTCCTGTTCCTTCTGCTTTCACAAGTCTGTCACCACATCAGGCTTCGGTGGTGCTGGGAGTCCATGCTGGACAACCAAGAACCAAGCTACATCCTCAGCCCCAAGCCCCCCTTAATGACATCTTTCCTGGAGGCTGAGGAGATGGCTCAGTGTGTAGTGTTTGCCGTGCAAGTCTGAGGACACGAGTTCTGATTCCCCCAGTACCCACACAAAAATGTTGGGCATGGTGTCACGCATTTGTAATCCCAGCGCTAAGGAAGTGGAGACAAGCAGATTCCCTAGGTCTTGCTGGCTGTCTGGTCTAGCGGATTTATGAATTCTAGGTTTGGTGAGAGACCCTGTCTCCAAAATATAAGGTGAGCCAGGTGTGGTGGCGGACACCTTTAGTCCCACGCGTGGAAGACAGAGGTGTTGCAGACTTGTGTATATTTAGGAGCTCATAGTTTGTAAGGAAATGGAAGCAGATAGTGTACATGGGATGCTGAGCAGATCCAAAATAGGTCCAAAACCCCACCCAGTGAGTTTTGTTCTATGGGTTTTTTTTTTTTTTTTTCAAGGTAGGGTCTCAGTCTAACCCAGGCTGACCTGGAATTCACTTTGCAGTCTCAGGATGGCCTTGAAATCACGGCATCCCTCATAACTTCTGACTCCTGAGTGCTGTGATTAAAGGCATGCACTGCCATGCCTGGCCTCGTTTTATGGATTTAATATATATATATATATATATATATATATATATATATATATTTATTTATTTATTTGAGAGAGAGAGAGAGATAGACAATAAGTGAGTATGGACATGTCAGGGCCTCCTGCCCCTGCAAATTAACTCCAGATGCATGTGCCACTTTGTGCATCTAGCTTTATGTGGGTACTGGAGAAGTGAATCCACGCCATAAGGCTTTGCAAGCAAGTGCCTTTAACTGCTGAGCCATCTCTCTAGCCCTTCATGGTGTTTCTTTTTGTTTGTTTTGTTCACCCCAGTGTGCCTCTAGAACTTTAAACCTCGTACTTTGTTTTTTGAAGAAGAAAGAGAATGAGAAATAGGTTACTAATTCTCATTTTTCAATTTTAACTATCTCTATTCTAGTTATTAGAATTATTTTTTGTGGTTGTTGCTGTTTTGAGAGGTAGGCTCTCACTGTAGCCCAGGCTGACGTGGAACTCAATCTACAGCCCAGGCTCCTTGAATTAACCACAATCCTCTTAACTCATTCTTGTGAGTGGTGGGATTAAAGACATAAGTCACCACTCCTGATGTATTAGTCAGGGTTCTCTAGAGGAACAGAACTGAACCATCACATTTAGCTTTGGTTATTATAATTTTTATGTCAGAATTCCAAGTCTGGGCTATGTATTAAGACAATTTTTCAAGCTAGATATCTTGGTGCACACATAGAGTATACCTTTAATTCCAGCATTTAAGAGGTGGAGAGACAGGACGATTGAGAGTTCTAGGCTATTCTGGGCTACATGAGACACTGTCTCAAAAAACAAAACTGAGCTAAAGAGATGGCTTAATGGTTAAGGTACATGCTGTGAAACCAAAGGATGATTCCCCATTACCCCTGTAAGCCACATGCATAAGGTGGTACAGGTGTCTGAAATTCGTTTGTAGCGGCTGGAGGCCTGGCATGCCAATTCTCTCTCTCTCTCTCTCAAATAAAAATATATTGAAGGGCTGGAGAGATGGCTTAGTGGTTAAGGTGCTTGCCTGCGAAGCCTAAGGACCCATATAAGTCAGATGCACAAGGTGACGCGTGTGCACAAGGTAGGGCAAGCATCTGGAGTTTAATGGCAGTGGCTAGAGATCATGGCACAACATTTCTCTCTCATAAAATTTATATATATATGGGGGGGGCGGTTTTAAGATGACTTTGAAGCCGTTACCAGACTGGCCTCAGACTCACAGAAATCTGCCTGCCTCTGCCTCCCACATGTTGCGATTACGAGTGTGAACCACTGCTCCCAGCTGAAACATTAATACCTCATTCGTGAGCTAAGGAGGTGGCTCCGTGGTTAAAAGCTTTTGCTGTGCAAGCCTGACCACGGGAGTCGGGACCCATAGAACTAGTGGAAAGGTGGCACCTGTGATCTCAGTGCATGTACAGCAGTGAGAAGCAAAGTCAGGGAAGCCCAAAAGCTCACAGCCAGCTACTGTGGTGTTCGCAGCGGCAAACAGCAAAAGAGGCCCTGTCTCAATCAAGGTAGAAGGCAGGAACTGACAGTACGAGAATGTTCACTGACCACAAATGTGCCATGGCGTGTGCACACCCACACATGGTACTTCAACCATATGGACTACTTATTAGAGGAGTAGTGATATTTATTGAC
Organism: Dipus sagitta; assembly: GCA_036346955.1. Taxonomy (NCBI): domain Eukaryota; kingdom Metazoa; phylum Chordata; class Mammalia; order Rodentia; family Dipodidae; genus Dipus; species Dipus sagitta. Next base: position 111,701,186 of record CM070773.1, read on the forward strand.
TATCTTCCATATGCACAGATTGGCTTTAGCACTCCCTTACACTTTGTTTAAAACTTGAAAGTAAGCCGGGCTTGGTGGTGCACGCCTTTAATCCCAGCACTTGGGAGGCAGAGGTATGAGGATCACCATGAGTTTGAGGCCACCCTGAGACCACATAGTGAATTCCAGGTCAGCCTGGACTAGAGTGAAATCCTACCTTGAAAAACAAAACAAACAAACAAACAAAAAAAAAAACTTGAAAGTAGCCAGGCATGGTGATACATGCCTTTAGAGGTAGGAGGATTGAGATGTGTTCGAGGCCAGCCTGGGCTAAAGTGAGACCCTACCTCAGAGCTGGGGGAACCTTGCAAGTAAGGGGCTGGAGAGCTGGCTCAGTGGTTAAAGGCTCTTGCTTGCAAAGCCTGATGGACTGAGCTTGATTCCCCAGTACCCATGTAAAGCCAGATGCACAGGGTGGCATGTACATTTGGAGTTCGTTTACAGTAGTAGGAAGCCCTGGTGCACCCATGCTTTCTTTCTGTCTGCGTCTTTCTCTCAAATAAGTAAATAAAACTGTTTTAAAACTTGAAAGCAGCCAGGTGTGGTGGTGCACATCTTTAATCCTAGCACTTGGGTGGCAGAGGTAGGAGGATCGCTGTGAGACTACATAGTGAATTCAGATCAGCCTGGGCCAGAATGAGACCCTACCTCAGAAAAAAAAAGAAAACTTGACAGCATTTATGAGTGGTAGTCACTCTGTAAGTTGAATTTGTGCATACTTTTCCTCTTCAGAGAGCCCGAGCCCAGCACATTGTACCCTGTACCATATCTCAGCTGCTTTCTGCTACTCTGGTTGATGAAGTGTTCAAGATTGGAAATGTTGAGATTTCACAGGTATGTAAGGCTTCAGAGAGGAGCCAATTAATAGTAAGAAGAAATAAGACTTGCTTGTTTTCTTTTTGTTTGTTGTTCATAGTAGGGTCTCTAGCCCAGGCTAATATATATGTATATAGTGTGTGTGTGTGTGTGTGTGTGTGCGTGTGCACGCGTGCAGATGTACTCTTCACTTTTTTCTCTTTTCCTTCACCTAGGTCATTATTGTGGGAATAATCAGACATGCTGAGAAGGCTCCTACCAATATTGTTTATAAAATAGATGACATGACAGCTGCGCCAATGGATGTTCGCCAGTGGGTTGACACAGATGTAAGTGACAGTTTTTGGATCAGTGTGAGATGCGGGGACTTTGGGGATGTTAAACTCTTTTAGCTTTAACTTTTCTTAGTATAAAAATAATACACAAGAGCCGGGCGTAGTGGTGCACGCCTTTAATCCCAGCACTGGGAGGCAGAGGAAAGAGGATCACTGTGAGTTCGAGGCCACCCTGAGACTCCATAGTGAATTCCAGGTCAGCCTGGGCTAGAGTGAGACCCTACCTCGAAAAACCAAAAAATAAAATAAATAATACACAGGATACCAAAAGGCAAAACCCCCTAAACAGGTAATTTCTCTCCTTATAACTAAACAAATAAACAAACAAATGAGATACTTTTATTTTTAAATTTCTGATTTTACAAAAAGTGATTTTTTTTTTTAAGTTTTCTGAGGCAGGGTCTTGCTGTAGCCCAGGTTGACCTCAAACACATGGCGATCCTCCTACCTGTGCCTCCCAAGTGCTGGGATTAAAGGCATGTGCCACCATGCCCAGCCAAAAAGTGAATTTAAAAAATATGTATATTTATTTGAGAGAGAGAAAGAGGCAGATAGAGGAGAGAGAAGGACATGCTAGGGCCTTCAACTGCTGCAAACGAACACCAGACACATGCGCCACCTTATACATCTAGCCTATGTGGGTCCTGGGGAATGGAACCTGGGTCCTTTGGCTATGCAGGCAAGTGCCTTAACTGCTAAGCCAGCTCTCCAGCTCCAAAAAGTATTTATTTATTCATTTGAGAGACAGTGTAAGAGAGAAAGAAGCAGAGAGAGAGAGAATGGCCACACCAGGGCCTCTAGCCACTGCAAATGAACTACTGATACATGTAGGTACTGGGGAATAGAACTCTGGTCTTTAGGCTTTGCATGCAAGCACCTTAACCAGTGAGCCATCTCTCTAGCCTATAAGAAGTGATTTTTAAGGGCTGGTGAGATGGCTCAGTGGCTAAAGACGTTTGCTTCCAAAACCTGTCAGCCTGGGTTTGATTCCACAGAACCCACACAAAGCCAGATGCACAAAGTGGTACATGGGCCTGGAGTTTGTTTGCAGCAGCAAGAAGCCTTGGCACAGTTGCACACACATACAAATAATTTTTTTAAAATATTTTTATTTGGCTGGGCGTTGTAGCACATGCCTTTAATCCCAGCACTCAGGAGGCAGAGGTAGGAGGATCTCTGTGAGTTCAAGGCCACCCTGAGACTCCATAGTGAATTCCAGGTCAGCCTGGACTACAGTGAGACCCTACCTTGAAAAACAAAACAAACAAACAAATAAAAATATAAGTATTCATAATATTTATAATTACGTAATATATATTATAATATATGTGCATATATATATTGTAGTAATTGTTTGCAGAGCATGTTAGAAGAGAGACAGATGGAGAATGGGTGTGCCAGGGCGTCCAACCACTGCAGTCAGATTCCAGATGCATGGCACCACCTGTCTTTATGTGTGGTGTACTGGGGAATTGAACCTGGGTCCTTAGGCTTCACAGGCAAGTGCCTTAAGCCATCTCTCCAGCCCCCAAATATATATATATATATTTTTTGTCTTGTTTTGTTTTTTGTTTTTCTGTTTTGTTTTTTGTTTTTCAAGGTAGGGTCTCACTCTAGTCCAGGCTGACCTGGAACTCACTATGTAGTCTCAGGTTGGCCTTGAACTGAAGCAATTCTCCTACCTCTGCCTCTAAAGTGCTGGGATTAAAGGCATGTGCCACCACACCTGGTCCCAAATATATTTTTTTTAAGAGGCTGGACAAACTGGTCAATGCCACATGTGGATTTAGCTTCTTGACTTTATAGTTTGTCTTGGTGCACATAATTTAGAGAATCTTTCACCAGCATCATTAAAACCTAATGATGGGGGCTGGAGAGATTGCTCAGTGGTTAAGGTGCTTGTCTCCAATGCCTCACAACCCAAGTTCAGTTCCCCAGTACCTAAATAAAGCCAGATGCACAAAGTGGTGCATGCACCTGAAGTCTGCAGTGGCTGTAGACCCTGGTGTGCCTATTCTGTTTCTCTACTATCTCTCTGTTTGCGAAAAAGAAAAAGCCTAATGATGGACTTCCTGTTAATATGGCAGAATATAGCCTGGTGTGGTGGCACACGCCTTTAATCCCAGCACTCGAGAGGCAGAGGTGGGCAGATCGCCGTGAGTTCGAGGCCACCCTGAGACTCCATAGTGAATTCCAGGTCAGCCTGGGCTAGAGTGAGACCCTACCTCAAAAAACCAAAATAAATAAATAAATAAAAGATGGCAGAATAGGAACTATGGCAAAGAAACTGGGAGGGGAGGGGGAAAATACTGCATAGTTCACCCTTCTCCCCAAAAAATGAAGGTGGCAGAGGATGCTGGGAGATCCAGAATCCATCAATATGACAAGAAAAGATAGCTGACTACCATGAGACTTATCAGCTCTGCCACACTGGCCAGACCCCAGGAGACATTGCAGAGAATGTGGCAATTTTATTATAAGTGCTGCTCTCACTGCTATCCTGAGAACCAGCTCCAGGGAGATGTTGACACATTGGTCACTCAGAACTCATCACAGCAGAAATCCAAAGGATACAGAGTACTTAGTACTAAATCAGACTTCAAACACTCCTACCAAGGCTTAAGGAACACTGCGGGGGGCAGGGGGAATGGATTGAGAGAGCCATAAGGTGGGAAGAAGTATATTTTTATATGTTTATATATATATGTGTGTGTGTGTGTGTGTGTGTGTGTGTGTGTGTGTGTGTGTGTGTGTTTGAGGTAGGGTTTCACTCTAGGTCAGGCTGACCTGGAATTCACTAAGTAGTCCCAGGGTGATCTTGAACTCATAATGATCCTCCTACCTCTGCCTGCCTAGTGCTGGGATTAAAGGCATGCACCACCATGCCCACCTCAGTGTCAGCTTTTTTTTTTTAATTGACAACTTCCATGATTGTAAACAATAGAGCATAACCTTTTTAAATAAGTTAACAAATTAAAAAGCTAATGATGGAGCTGGGAGGCAGAGGTAGGAAGATCGCCATGAGTTCAAGGCCACCCTGAGACTACAGATTGAAGAGTAAAACCCTACCTTGAAAAGCAAAACAAACAAAAAAACTAATGAAGGGCTATCATCTCAGTGTTTTGGAAGTGAAAGCAGGAAGATCAGAATTTCACGGTTGGGCAGGTGAAATGGCTTAATGGTTAAGGCACTTTCTGCAAAGCCAAAGGACCTACGTTTGATTCCCCAGGACCCATCCTATGTTACCCAGATACACAAGGGGCGCATGTGTCTGGAGTTCATTTGCAGTGGCTGGAGGCCCTGGTGCGCCCCCCCCACACACACATCAAAAAATAAAAAGCTGGAGGGATGGCTTAGTGGTTAAAGCGTTTGCCTGCAAGGCCAAAGGACCTAGCTTCGATTCCCCAGGACCCACGTTAGCCAGATGCACAAGGGCACATGCGTCTGGAGTTCATTTGCAGTGGCTGGAGGCCCTGGCGCACCCATTCTCTCACTCTATCTCCCACTTTCTCTGTCAAATAAATAAATAAAATATTTTTTTTTTAAAAATTTCAAGGTCATCCTTATCTGTGTGCTGAGCTCAAGGCCATCCTAGGTTACATAGAACCTGTCTCAAAAAAAAAAAAAGAAAAACAGACTTTAGTGATGGGCTTATATTTTTATCTGTTAGGACGCCAGTGGAGAAAACACTGTGGTTCCTCCAGAAACATATGTGAAAGTGGCTGGACACCTACGATCTTTCCAGGTAAAGTCCAAAGGAAAAAAGGCAGTGTCAGTGTGTTTTTACAAAGCAATTACTAGATTCATATTAATTATCCTTGATAAGTAAGCCTGTGTTCTCTTTACCAAGAGTAAAGGCAGGGTGAACTGCTCAGGACCCCTCCCAAGCTAGGAAGGTGAGGAGCTTTCCTGGTTTTTCTAAAAATTAAAAAATTCTCTCTCTTCTACTCTCCCTTAAATATTTTATAACCTAAAAAAATAAAGTAACAGAATGTAGAGAAAAAAATAGAGTGCCTGTAGTTACCTGCTGCAGCATAAAGTAGATGTCAAAGGGAGAACAGTGGACTCGGTCAGAGACTAGAATTCTTGGTTCTGAAACTGGGCAAGTCATGAACATCTGAGATAATTTTGTTTATTCTTCATTGTTGGCTATATTTAGATTACCTCTGACTTTAACCCCAAAAATAAGGGGCTGGCCCATGTTCAATTTTCTAGTCACCACAGAAGCCAGACTCAAAATGTAGTATAACCAACAAAAACAACTGAAAAGCCCAGTGAGGTGGTACACGCCTTCAGTCTCAGCACTTGGGAGGCAGAGGTAGGTGAATCACTGTGAGTTCAAGGCCACCCTGAGACTACATAGTGAATTCCAGGTCAGCCTGGGCTAAAGAGTGAGACCCTACCTAGAAAAAAAAAAAAAAAAAAAAAAAAAAAAAACCTCTCAAGCTGTAGTATAGGCATCTGGTGTTTGTTTGCAATAGCAGTAGGCCCTGGCACACATATATGTGCAAATAAATAAAACATTTAAGTATGTAATAAACATTTTCCTTATAATTATTACAGCCAAGGAAAGAGCCATAGTGCTTTGACCTGAAACTGACTTGAATGTTCTCATCTTTTATGTACATTTGCTTCTTTACTAGAACAAAAAGAGCCTGGTAGCCTTTAAGATTATTCCCCTGGAAGACATGAATGAGTTCACCGCACATATTCTGGAAGTAGTCAATGCACACATGATGCTGAGCAAATCCAACAGCCAGGTGAGCAGCAGCGCTCCATGTTGTCCCCGTGGAAGAGCATAGAAGTGTAAACTGCTTTTGTGCTGCACTCCGATTTCATTCGCAGTTGGAATGTTGACCCAGAAGAAAAGCATCATTCTGGTTCAGGTTCTCAAGACATTTTCTCTTTGAGCTTTGCCATTGTATTTTACCTTTCTTTTTCTTTTTTCTTTTCAACCTTTTTTTTATTAACAACTTCCATGATTATAAAAAATATCCCATGGTGGGTGGGAGGGATGGCTTAGCAGTTAAGGTGTTTGCCTGCAAAGCCAAAGGACCCAGGTTCGATTTCCCAGGACCCACATTAGCCAGATGCTCAAAGGGGCGCACACATCTGGAGTTTGTTTGCAGTGGCTGGAGGCCCTGCCATGCCCATTCTCTCCCTCCCTCCCTCCCTCCCTCCCTCTCTCTCTCTCTCTCTCTCTCTGTCAAATAAATAAAAATAAAATACTTTTTAAAAATATCCCATAGTAATGCCCTCCCTCCTCCCACGTTCCCCTTTGAAACTCCATTCTCCATCACATCCCCTCCCCCTCTCATTCAATCTCTCTTTTATTTTGATGTCATGATCTTTTCCTCCTGTTATGATGGTCTTGTGTAGGTAGTGTCAGGTACTGTGAGGTCATGGATATCCAGGCCATTTTGTGTCTGCGGGGAGCACATTGTAAGGAGTCCTACCCTTCCTTTGGCACTTACATTCTTTCTGCCACCTCTTCCGCAATAGACCCTGAGCCTTGGAAGGTGTGATAGAGATATTGCAGTGCTGAGCACTCCTGTCACTTCTTTCCAGCACCATGATGCCTTCTGAGTCATCCCAAGGTCACTGCCATCTGAAAAGAGAAGATTCTCTACCAAAAGTGAGAGTAGCATTAATATAAGGGTATGAACATTAAGAGAAGTGCTTACTGGGCAGTTTGATAAGCATAGTATATACATTTATCCAGACAGCAGCAGACGTTACACCCCTAGGGCTCATGACTACCCCTGTTGTAAGTTTTCAGTATCAGGGATGTATTCCCTCCCATGGAGCGGGCCTCCAGTCTAATTAGATGGCAGTTGGTTTCCACCGTGACACACGTGTCACTATTGCACCCATTGGCTTATTTGGCCTGGCTGGCCAAATATAAAGTTTGCAGTGTCCACTGTTGAATATCTTCACTGGTGATTTCTCTTTCTCCCATTGAACTGCATCCAGAATGGCTTCTTTCAGCTTTCTGTCAGCTAGTCTACATGGAGGAGGTTATCAGCTCAGTTCTAGCAGGATTTCTCAGTGGCCTTGCAGCACAAGTATGTGGAGTCTTCAGCAGTAGGGTCTTACCATCTATTCCTGGTGCGAAATCAAGGGCCTCGGCAATGGCCTGTAATGTTTTGGGGGCATCAGGAACCTCCCTGGCCAACAACTCACTGGAAGGTATCCATCCCTGGCACTGAAAATTTTCTAGCAACAATCTACGGCTCCTGAATGTTCCATTGTCCAAAAAAGTCGGTTTCCATATGATTTATTTATATCCTCTTAGATTTTGATTAGCCCTCCCTCCACCTTTCCTTTACTCAATCTCTTCCCCTGACCTCACTTTGGGCCTTTTCCCCCCCCCATTAATCTATTCTACTTACGGTACCATCCTATTAACTCTTTTTTTGTTTAAATGAGAGGGAGAGAGAATTGGCCCACCAAGGCTTTAGCGCTCAAACAAACTCCAGACATGTGTGCCACCTGAGCGCATGCAGCTTACGTGGGTCCTGGGGGAAGGAGGGTCAAACCTAGGTCCTTGGGCTTTGCGGGCAAGTGCCTTAACCACTAAGCCATCATTCCAGCCCCTGCCATTGTATTTTATTCGAAAAGAAACACATTTCTCTGAGAATTATATGAGTTCCTCTCACCTGCTTGCTTGGATAAGTGAAGCCTAGGACAAGCTCCAGGATTGTTGTTTTGGTTTTTTGTTTTGTTTTTGTTTGTTTGTTTATTTTTTCAAGGTAGGTTCTCACTCTAGCCCAGGCTGACCTGGAATTCACTATGTAGTCTCAGGGTGGTCTCAAACTCACAGCACTTCTCCTATCTCCGCTTCCCACGTGCTGGGATTAAAGGTGTGTGCCACCACGTCTGCCTTCAGGATTGTTAGAAGAATCCCAAGATGGACAGATTTTGGCTTTCTTCTCATAGACTTCTTATAGACTAACAATCCCGGAGCTAAGACCTCACCTGCCAGTATGTCTATAGGAAGCATGTCCCAGGCCTCAGCCATCCAGGCAGGATCTAGTGTAGCAAACTGTAGTTCGTCGTACATTTGAAAATGGGCCAAAGGCTGAAGCCAAGGGAAAAGGACTAATGGGTGACATTGTAAGCAGACTTTACAGAGCGTGGCAAATATGTTGCACTTTGCAAAATGAGGAAAATGTTTACCAGGCAGGTGAAGGGAAGAATATTCCAGACAGGACCTGCCATGTTCCATTCTGGGGCACGTTTGAAGATGGCAGGATGGCCAAGTGTGGCTGGAGAGTAAAATGTTGAGAAGGTGTGATCAAAACTAAGTATAGCTGGGTGTGGTGGCACACGCCTTTAATCCCAGCACTCGGGAGGCAGAGGTAGGAGGAGTTTGAGGCCAGCCTGAGAGTACATACTGATTCCAGGTCAGCCTGGGCTAGAATGAGACACTACCTCGAAAAATCACGGGGGGGAAAAAAGTATAGCCTGACATGGTGGCACATGCCTTTAATCCCAGCACTAGGAAGGCAGAGGTAGGAGGATCGTGAGTTCAAGGCCACCCTGAGACTACATAGTGAATTCCAGGTCAGCCTGGGCTAGAGCAAGAAGACTACTTTAAAAAAAGAACTCAGTATAGCAGAGCATGGTGATGTACCACACTTCACATACACTCTTGTCTATGATCCCAGCACTCGGGAGGCTGAGGCAGGAGGACCTTAACTTAGAGGCCATCTGGGATCTCTGTAGTGAAACAGAAAAATAACAGGCTAAGGGTGTAGTTCAGTGAAAGAACAAGGCTTGGATTCATGAATGTTTGCATGTTTTGTGTTTTTTCACAGGCAGGGGGAGCCACTTGACATGTTCATAGGAGCTTATGACTTGTAGCAATGGAAAGGGTTGACTGGAGTTTGACAGATTGGATGGAGACTAATATACCAGGGAGACTGGAGAGGGGAGGACCAAGTTGATGAGTAGATGATCTTGAATAAATAGAGTTTGGGGGCTGGAGAGATGGCTTAGCAGTTAAGCACTTGCCTGTGAAGCCTAAGGACCCGGTTCAAGGCTCAATTCCCCAGGACCCACGTTAGTCAGATGCACAAGGGGGCGCACGCGTCTGGAGTTCGTTTCCAGTGGCTGGAGACCCTGGCATGCCCGTTCTCTATTTCTCTCTGTCTGCCTCTTTCTCTCTGTCTGTCGCTCTAAAATAAATAAATAAAAATGAACAAATAAGTTTAAAAAAGAGTTTGGAAGGTGAAAGAATGGAGACTCAAAGATGACATGGGTTTGCTAGTTGAGGTGGAATATTAAAGAGCGAGCAGGTGTGGGGAGGAAAGTGAATTTTTTTTTTTCTTCAAGGTGCGGTCTCACTGTAGTTCAGGCTGACCTGGAATTCACTATGTAGTCTCAGGGTGGCCTTGAACTCACGGTGATCCTCCTACCTGTGCCTCCCAAGTGCTGGGATTAAAGCCGTGCATCACCATGCCCGGCTAAATAGGCTGTTTTTGCTAAACTAATGAAACTGTATTCCTCCATATTACTTTCACAACTTTTCAGAAAACCATCATTCTGAAGACTTGGGTAATTGAAGTCACTGGTGATTTTGGTGGAGAAAGTTGAAGAGGTGTATTTGGGAGAATACAAATGGTGGTGGGCAGAGAGAAGAGTAACTGAAAGGATGGTAGAATCATGTCTTCCCTCCCTTTTTTTCCTTTTTTGATTGCTGGTGATAGAAGTAAGAACCTTGCACATTCAAGGCAAGCACTCCTTCCGTGCGCTACCCTCAGGGCCGCATCCTTTGTTCATAGTGCTTCATGCCCAGATGTCATTTAGTGAAGGCTTGAGTGATTGAGTCTCAAGGAAAGCATTATAGTAGGTCTCTGGGTATTTTTCTGTAGCTGCTTTGCCTGCAGTTCCTGTCCCACCACACAGAACGTCAGGCCGTCTTCCTTCTTTGATACTGGGTGCTCTAGAGTTAGTCATTTTACCTTCCCCAGAAAGTCTCATGAGGTAGCAACTTTCCCTTCCTATGTCAGCAGTTGTTTCAAGGAAAACTTTGCTTAAACTGTTAGCTGCTTATTAGGTTACTTGAAAAAGCAGAGACTAGGTCTAACTTCGTGAATTTTCTAATGCTGTGAACTTGTTTCTTAATTCAGCCTTCAGCAAGCAGAGCATCTATTGGCAACTCAGGAATGAATGAATCAGGAAACTTTGGGAATAACTTCATACCAGCAAATGGCCTTACCGTGACCCAAAACCAGGTAAATTGACTAAATGGCTCCAGAAATGTGTCATGAAGACGGTCCTATGTTTTGTGACTTCCTCAATGATCTAAGGTTTCCCTGGTGCCCAGCTCCCTTTCTTATAAAAGAATGCAGGTTTACAAAGGCAGTTGATGAGATCTTTCGAATTTGAATGGACAGGTGCTGAATTTGATAAAGGCTTGCCCAAGACCCGAAGGACTGAATTTTCAGGATCTCAGGAGCCAGCTCCAGCACATGCCTATAGCTGCAATCAAGTGAGTGTCTGCTTTCCTGCAGCCTAGCCGTTTCACCTGTCCATGGTTCCCTGGTAATTAGAAGTATGCTAAAATCGTAAGGCTGAGGGCTAGAAGGCTGGCTCACCAGGTAAGAACCTCTGCCAAGGGCTGAAGAGATGGCATAGTGGTTAAGGCGCTTGCCTGCCAAGCCTAAGGACCCAGATTTGACTCACCAGAACCCATGTAAACCAGGTGCACAAAGTGACACATTTGCACAGGTTGTGCAGGTGCACAAGGTGGCACATGCATCTGGAGTTCATTAGCAGTGGCTAAGGCCTTGGCGCTCCAATTCTCTCTCTCATTTAAAAAAAAAAAAAATCTTTAGGGGAAGCCAGGTGCGGTAGTGCACACCTTTCATTCCAGTACTTGGGAGGCAGAGGTAGGAGGATCAATGTGAGTTTGAGACCACCCTGAGACTACATAATGAATTCCAGATCAGCCTGGGCTAGAGTGAGCCTCTACCTTGGGGGGGGGGGGGGGGAAAGGGCTAGAGATGGCTCAGCAATCAAAGGCACTTGCAAAGCCTGGTAATCAGGGTTGAATTCCCCAGTACTCATGTAAAGCCAGATACACAAAGTGGTGCATGCATTTGGAGGTCCTGGAGTGCCCATTTTCTCTCTCAAATACATATTTTAAAAATTATTTATTTATTTGAGAGCAAGAGACAGAATGGGCACACCAGGGCCTCTGGCCACTGCAAATGAACTGTAGACACATGTGCCACCTTGGGGAATTTAACCTCGGTCCTTTGGCTTTGCTGGCAAGCACCTTAACCACAAAGCCCCCAATTTTTCTTTCTTTCTTTCTTTCTTTCTTTTTTTAATCTTCTTTTTGATATTTTGAGGTAGGGTCTTATTCTAGCCCAGGCTGACCTGGAATTTGCTATGTAGTCTCAGGGTGGCCTTGAACTCATGGTGATCCTCCTGCCTCTGCCTCCCAAGTACTGGGATTAAAGGCATGCGCCACCACGCCCGGCGCAAGAATATTTTTTTAAGTGCAAAAATCAGTAATCTTTGTATTGTATGTATTGTGTGTAAACCATATTCAAAAGGCACTTATTTGGATTTTTTTTTAATTTCTAGGCAAGCAGTGGATTTTCTGAGCAACGAGGGTCACATTTATTCTACTGTGGATGATGATCACTTTAAATCCACAGATGCGGAGTAATTGGGTCTCACTGGCTACCCAAGATACTTCAGCTGGACCTGTTTTCATAATCTGCTGTCTCTGGCTGTGTGTTTGGCCAGATGACTTCTAGAAAGGAGGTTACATCTATAAGAGATCTCAACTGATCCTTTTGAAACTTACAGCTCTTCTCTCTCCCTCCCTCCCTCCCTCCCTCCCTCCCTCCCTCCTCTCCTCTCTCTCTCTCTCTCTCTCTCTCTCTTTGTGGCTTAAAAGTTCAAAAGGAAAGGGGCAATTGACAAGAGGTTGTAAACCAGAGTGGGACTTCTTCCAGGAGTTCCAGTAAGTTAGTTAGTACAGGGTGGATAGCATTGAGCGAGGGTAGTACCACCTAATGCTGTCTGTTCATGGAAGGGCTCCTGCTGAGAAGATGAACAAGACCACTAGGGCCTGTGGGCACAGTACCAGCCGTTGTTGCTTCCCACTCTGGGTGTGTGGCATTGCTTTCCAAATCACACTTCCTTCCCCTTCTTGCCTGAAGCTGAAAGTGGGTTCCTGTGAAAGTGAGGTTCTGGAGCGGTGGCCTCGGGTCAGAGGAGAGGAAATGTAGCAGCATTTTCTGTAAATAAATGTGTTCATATGTTTAATAAAACAGTTATCTTGTTCCTGAAGCTTCTAGAAATGGTCTTGTCTTTTTTTCTAAGCTGAAGCACTGTAGCACTGGATTTGGTCCTGCTCTTTCCAGTTTGGATCTTGATCAGGTTGTGTCAACTCAGAACACCTCCATATCCTCACTGATGAGTGTTGTGAAGACTGAGTAAGTGCAGGGCTGGACAGATAGCTCAGCAGTTAAGGTGCTTGCTTGCAAAGACTAACAGTTGGGGTTTAATTCCCTAGTAACCACATAAATCCAGATGCACAAGGTGGTACATGGATCTGGAGTTTGTTTGCAGTGGTTGGAGGCTCTGAAGAGCCCATTCTCCTTGCAAATAAATAGGTAAAATATTTTTTTTAAAGAGACAAGTAGTGCAAGCTGGGTGTGGTGGTGCATGCCTTTAATCCCAGCACTCAGGCAGAGGTAGGAGGATCACCGTGAGTTTGAGGCCACCCTGAGACTACACCTTGAATTCCAGGTCAACCTGAGCTAGAGTGAGACCCTACCTCGAAAAACAAAACAACAACAACAACAAAAAAAAAGTGCAGACTGGAGAGATGGCTCAGCAGGTGCTTGCAAAGCATTTATTTGAGGGAGAATGGGCATGCAAGGGCTTCCCACCACTGCAAACAAACTACAGATGCATGCACCACCTTGAGCAGCTGGCTTACATGGGTCCTGGGAAATCAAACCAAGGTCCTTTGTCTTTGCAGGCAAATGGCTTAATGGCTAAGCCATCTCTCCAGCCTGTGATATTAGCATTTCTTGAATGTTTAACTGTGTTCCAGGCACAGGTGTTGCATGGTTTACAGAGATCTCACCACCTAATCATGGGAAGTATATTTGTTTTAGGGGTCAAGAAACTGAAGCTGGCCTGGTGTGGTGGTGCATGCTTTTAATCCCAGCACTTGGGAGGCAGAGGTAAGAGGATCGGCAAGAGTCCAAGACCACCCTGAGACTACATAGTGAATTCCAGGTCAGCCTGAGCTAGAGTGAGGCCCTACCTCAAACAAACAAGAGGTTGGAGGGATGGCTTAATGGCTAAGGCCTTTGCCTGCAAAGCCAAAGGACCCAGGTTCGATTCCCCAAGACCCATGTTAGCCAGATGCAGAAGGGGGCGCACGCATCTGGAGTTTGTTTGCAGTGGCTAGAGGCCCTGGCGCGCCCATTCATCCTCTCTCTCTGTCAAAGAAAGAAACTGAAACTTAGGTAAAATGACTTGCTTATTGTTAACAGCTGTTAAATACCAAGCTGGGATCCTACTCAGCCAGGCCCTTGCCTTTGGAGTCTTCACTCTTCTTTTTTTCCTTTTTCTTTCTTTCTCTCTTTTTTTTTTTTAATAAGAGAGAGTTGGCACACCAGGTCCTCCAGCCACTGCAATCAAACCCCAGGTGCATGTGCCACCTTATGTGCATGTCCAACCTTGCAGACTTGCATCACCTTGTGCCTCTGACTTACAGGGGACCTGGGGAGTAGAACATGGGTCTTTAGGCTTCACAGGCAAGCTTGCCTTAACCACTAAGCTATCTTTTTAGTCCTCCCCCTTTTCTTCCTGAGACTGGGTCTTGCTCTAGCCCAGGCTGACCTGGAATTCACAATGTAGTCTGAGGTTGGCCTGGAACTCACAGTGATCTTCCCCAGTGATGGGATTAAAGACGTGTGCCACCATGCCTAGGTTTTTTTTTTTTTTCTTTTAAATATTTTTATTAACTTTCCTGAGAGACAGGGTGAGTATGGACAAGCCAGGATCTCTGCCACTGCAAATGAACTCGACACACATGCTACTTTGTCATGTGGCTTTATCTGGGTACTGGGGACTCTAACCCAGTCAGGCTTTGCAGGCAAGCACCTAACCACTGAGGCATCTCTCCAGCCCCCAAAATTTAATATTTTTTATTTATTTGAGAGAAAGAGAGAGAGAGTTTGGGCAATCCAGGGGCTCTTGTCAGTGCAAATGAACTCTAGACTCATACATGCATCACTTTGTGTGTTTGGCTTTACATGGGCATTGGGGAATTGAAACTGGGCTGGCAGGCTTTACAGGTAAGTGCCTTTAACCCCTGAGCCATTTCCTTAACCCAGAACTTGAAACAAATTATTTGAGACACAGAAAATGAAACTATGGGTACACCAGGGCCTCTTGCCAATGCAAACAAACTCCAAAAGCATGTGTCATTCTGCATCTGGCCAGCACTCGGGAAGCAGAGTTAGGAGGATCACCGAGCATTTGAGGCCACCCTGAGACTACATTGTGAATTCCAGGTCAGCCTGGGCTAGAGTGAGACCCTACCTCAAAAAAAAAAAAAAAATCTTGGACAATCACAGCTTTTGAAACACTAAGCACCACCTGATGAAGTTGGCCGGTTCTGGGTCCTCCATCAGTTCTCCCTGGTTCACTGTGGCTGTTGATGGCCAACACCCTAACTAAAAATTATGTTCCTTTTGTTTGTTTCCATGTAGAGTCTTACTCTATAGCCCCAGACTGGCATTTAACTCACAACAGTCTTCCTATCTCAGCCTCTGGATTACCCACCATGCGCAGCTAAGATTCTGTGCTTGAAGCCAAATTTCCACGTTCATTTTTTAAAAATATTTTTTGTTTATTTTTTATCTATTTATTTGAGAGTGACAAACAGAGAAAGAGGCAGATAGAGAGAGAATGGGTGCGCCAGGGTCTCCAGCCACTGCAAACGGACTCCAGGTGCATACGCCACCTTGTGCATCTGGCATACGTGGGTCCTGGGGAATATGAGCCTCGAACCGGGGTCCTTAGGCTTCACTGGCAAGCGCTTAACCGCTATCTCTTCATTTGTTTAACTAAGCACTGAGCTACCAAAATGAGAAGGATCCAGTCTTGGTCTCCATGGGCTGCAGAAGTGGGAGGGCGGGCAAAGGGGTAGCAAACAGGGCTTCCTGGAGTTTGATCAGGATGGACTGAGTCCCCTTTTCCAAGAGGCACTCAACACTAAAGCTGGTAGCCTCTTGATTCTACCTACACTTATCAGTGGTACAACTGATTCAGAACCCAGATGGCTTCTCTGGATAATAAGACTCAGGCAAAGGGAGTCTCCTAGAACCTGCTGGCCCCAAACAAGCCAGCCCCCAGTTGGCAGGAACCTAGAACTCAAGGAGAGTGACACAGCATCCATCCCATTTCAGTCCTGTCCCCATCTGAGTCTCCTTTCTGTGAGACTGGCCTAGGTCTTCCAGAGGCTTGTGAGAGCTGGCTGGAGTCCCATGCCCCTAACAAGCATCAGCTGGGAAGCAGTTCCTCAGCACCTAGATGGTATTCCGGAAGTGCTCGACTATTTGTTCGTAGTCATGTTCATCCATATCTGCAAAAGGATCTGGGTCAGGCAGAAGATACGGCTCAGTGGTACAGCATTTGCCCAACACGCTTGACGTCCTGAGTCCCATCCCTAGCATTGAAGAGGAAAAAGAAAAGTCCAGGTCATTAAGAATCTTTGTCAGAAGGTTGGAGAGATGGCTTAGCAGTTAAGGCGCTTGCCTGCAAAGCCAAAGGACCTCGATTAGATTCCCCAGTACCCACGTAAGTCAGATGCACAACGTGGCGCATGCATGTGGAGTTTGTTTGCAGTGGCTGAGAGCCCTGGCACGCTCATTCTCTTTCCCTCTTTCCCTCTCTCAAATAAATAAATAAAAATAAAAAGATAAGCCAGGTGCGGTGGTGCACGCCTTTAATCCCAGCACTCAGGAGGCAGAGGTAGGAGGATCATCATGAGTTCAAGGCCACCCTGAGACTATAGCGAATTCCAGGTCAGCCTGGGCTAGAGCAAGACCCTACCTCAAAAAAGGAAAAATATTTGTCAGAGAAATGGCTCAGTAACTTCTCAGTACCCACATAAAGCCAGGTACACTAAGTGGCACATGTATCTGGAGTTTGTTTGCAGTAGGAGGCCCAGGTGCTCCCATACTCAGTCTGTCTCTCAAACAAAAAATAAAATAAAACAGGGATGGAGAGATGGTTTAATGGTTAAGGTGCTTGCCTGTGAAGCCTAAAGACCCATGTTCAACTTTCCAGGTCCCACATAAGCCAAGCGTGTAAGGTTGCACGTGTCCACAAGGCAACACACGCATTTGAGTTCAATTGCAGTGGCTGGAGGCCCTGATGTATCAATTCTCTCTCGCACTCTCACTCTCTTGCATAAAAAAAAAAATAGCCAGTCTGTTGGGCTTGCCTCAAAAAAATAAAAATAGGGCTAGAGAGATGGCTTAGCAGTTAAGGCACTCACCTGTGAAGTCCAAGGACCCACCTCCAGATCCTGCATTAGCCAGATGCACAAAGGTGAGGCAAGCACAAGGTCGCACATGCCCACTAGGTGGCGCAGGCATCTGGAGTTCAATTGCATGGCTGAGGCCTTGGCGTGCCAATTCTTTCTCTGTCTCTCTCTCTCTCTCTCTTAGAAATAATTTTTTATATTATATTTATTTATTATTTGAGAGAGAGGCAGAGAGAGAAAAACAGGCACACCAGGGCCTCTAGCCACTGAAAGCAAAGTCCAGATGCATGTGCCCCCTTGTGCATCTGGCTTACATGGGTCCTGGGGAATCAAACCAGAGTCCTTAGGCTTCACAGGCAAATGCCTTAACAACTAAGCCATTTCCCCAGTCCTGAAATTAAATTAAATTAAAAAAAATAAAATAAATATATTTTTAGGGCTGGAGAGATGGCTTAGTGGTTAAGTGCTTGCCTGTGAAGTTTGAGGACCCTGGTTTGAGCCTCGATTCCCCAGGACCCACGTTAGCCAGACGCACAAGGGGGCGCACGCGTCTGGAGTTCCGTTTGCAGTGGCTGGAGGCCCTGGCGCGCCCATTCTCTCTCTCTATCTGCCTCTTTCTCTCTCTGTCACTCTCAAATAAGTAAATAAAAATTTAAAAAGTATATATATATATATATATATATATGTATGTATATATATATATATATATATGTATGTATATATATATATATATATATATATATATATATATATATATACTTTTTTTTTTTAAGCCGGGCATGGTGGCGCACGCCTTTAATCCCAGCACTTGGGAGGCAGAGGTAGGATTGCCATGAATTTGAGGCCACCCTGAGACTCCATAGTGAATTCCAGGTCAGCCTGGGCTACAGTGAGACCCTACCTCGAAAAACCAAAAAAAAAATTTTTTTATATATATAAAACAGGCATGGTGGTGCATGCCTGTAATCCCAGCCCTGGGGAGGCAGAGGTAGGAGGATCATCATGAGTTCAAGGCCACCCTGAGACTCCATAGTGAATTCCAGGTCAGCCTGGGCTACAGTGAGACCCTACCTCGAAAAACCAAAAAAAAAATTTTTTTATATATATAAAACAGGCATGGTGGTGCATGCCTGTAATCCCAGCCCTGGGGAGGCAGAGGTAGGAGGATCATCATGAGTTCAAGGCCACCCTGAGACTCCATAGTGAATTCCAGGTCAGCTGGGCTAGAGCAAGACCCTACCTCAAAAAAGGAAAAATATTTGTCAGAGAAATGGCTCAGTAACTTCTCAGTACCCACATAAAGCCAGGTACACTAAGTGGCACATGTATCTGGAGTTTGTTTGCAGTGGCTGAGAGCCCTGGCACGCTCATTCTCTTTCCCTCTTTCCCTCTCTCAAATAAATAAATAAAAATAAAAAGATAAGCCAGGTGCGGTGGTGCACGCCTTTAATCCCAGCACTTGGGAGGCAGAGGTAGGAGGATCATCATGAGTTCAAGGCCACCCTGAGACTCCATAGTGAATTCCAGGTCAGCTGGGCTAGAGCAAGACCCTACCTCAAAAAAGGAAAAATATTTGTCAGAGAAATGGCTCAGTAACTTCTCAGTACCCACATAAAGCCAGGTACACTAAGTGGCACATGTATCTGGAGTTTGTTTGCAGTAGGAGGCCCAGGTGCTCCCATACTCAGTCTGTCTCTTTCTCAAACAAAAAATAAAATAAATATATTTTTAGGGCTGGAGAGATGGCTTAGCAGTTAAGGCGCTTGCCTGCAAAGCCAAAGGACCTCGATTAGATTCCCCAGTACCCACGTAAGTCAGATGCACAACGTGGCGCATGCATGTGGAGTTTGTTTGCAGTAGGAGGCCCAGGTGCTCCCATACTCAGTCTGTCTCTTTCTCAAACAAAAAATAAAATAAATATATTTTTAGGGCTGGAGAGATGGCTTAGCAGTTAAGGCGCTTGCCTGCAAAGCCAAAGGACCTCGATTAGATTCCCCAGTACCCACGTAAGTCAGATGCACAACGTGGCGCATGCATGTGGAGTTTGTTTGCAGTGGCTGAGAGCCCTGGCACGCTCATTCTCTTTCCCTCTTTCCCTCTCTCAAATAAATAAATAAAAATAAAAAGATAAGCCAGGTGCGGTGGTGCACGCCTTTAATCCCAGCATTTGACAGGCAGAGATAGGAGGATTGTTTTGAGTTCAAGGCCACCCTGAGACTCCATAGTGAATTCCAGGTCAGCCTGGGCTACAGTGAGACCCTACCTCGAAAAACCAAAAAAAAAATTTTTTTATATATATAAAACAGGCATGGTGGTGCATGCCTGTAATCCCAGCCCTGGGGAGGCAGAGGTAGGAGGATCATCATGAGTTCAAGGCCACCCTGAGACTCCATAGTGAATTCCAGGTCAGCCTGGGCTACAGTGAGACCCTACCTCGAAAAACCAAAAAAAAAATTTTTTTTATATATATATATACTTTTTTTTTTTTTTAAGCCGGGCATGGTGGCGCACGCCTTTAATCCCAGCATTTGACAGGCAGAGATAGGAGGATTGTTTTGAGTTCAAGGCCACCCTGAGACTCCATAGTGAATTCCAGGTCAGCCTGGGCTACAGTGAGACCCTACCTCGAAAAACCAAAAAAAAAATTTTTTTATATATATATATACTTTTTTTTTTTTTTAAGCCGGGCATGGTGGCGCACGCCTTTAATCCCAGCACTTGGGAGGCAGAGGTAGGAGGATCATCATGAGTTCAAGGCCACCCTGAGACTCCATAGTGAATTCCAGGTCAGCCTGGGCTACAGTGAGACCCTACCTCGAAAAACCAAAAAAAAAATTTTTTTATATATATAAAACAGGCATGGTGGTGCATGCCTGTAATCCCAGCCCTGGGGAGGCAGAGGTAGGAGGATCATCATGAGTTCAAGGCCACCCTGAGACTCCATAGTGAATTCCAGGTCAGCTGGGCTAGAGCAAGACCCTACCTCAAAAAAGGAAAAATATTTGTCAGAGAAATGGCTCAGTAACTTCTCAGTACCCACATAAAGCCAGGTACACTAAGTGGCACATGTATCTGGAGTTTGTTTGCAGTGGCTGAGAGCCCTGGCACGCTCATTCTCTTTCCCTCTTTCCCTCTCTCAAATAAATAAATAAAAATAAAAAGATAAGCCAGGTGCGGTGGTGCACGCCTTTAATCCCAGCACTTGGGAGGCAGAGGTAGGAGGATCATCATGAGTTCAAGGCCACCCTGAGACTCCATAGTGAATTCCAGGTCAGCCTGGGCTACAGTGAGACCCTACCTCGAAAAACCAAAAAAAAAATTTTTTTATATATATATATTATATATATATAATATATATATATATATACTTTTTTTTTTTTTTAAGCCGGGCATGGTGGCGCACGCCTTTAATCCCAGCATTTGACAGGCAGAGATAGGAGGATTGTTTTGAGTTCAAGGCCAGCTCAAGACTACATAGTGGATTCCAAGTCAGCCTGGGCTAGAACAGTCTGGGCTACCTTGGAAAATAAAAAACAAAACAGTTTAGGTAGCTGTCAAACACACAGGCTATGCTGTTATATCTGATATCAAATAGTCTAGTCACCTCCTAGCTTTGTGAGCTCAGTGAATTGCCTGTCTGTGTCTGTCTTCTAAGTCAAAAAGAGAATAACAGGGCTGGAGAAATGGCTAAGCAGTTAAGGCGCTTGCCTGTGAAGTCTAAGGACCCAGGTTTGACTCCCCAGTACCCACATAAGCCAGATGCACAAGGTAGCGCATGCATCTGGAGTTCATTTGCAGTGGGGGAAGTTATGGCACACCCATTATCTCTATCTTTCTCTCTCAAATAAATACATTAAATTTTTTTTTTAGAAAAAGATGGCTGGGGCCAGGTGTGGTAGAGCATGTCTTTAATCCCAGCACTCAGGAGGCAGAGGTAGGAGGATCGCCTTGAGTTCAAGCCAGCCTAAGACTACATAGTGAATTCCAGGTCAGCCTGAGCAAGAGTGAGCCCTACCTCAAAATAAAAAAATAAATAAATAAGATAGCTGGGTTGGAGAGATGGCTTAGCAGTTAAGGCACTTGCCTGCAAAGCATAAGGACCCATGCTTGATTCTCCAGATCCACGTAAGCTAGACACACAAAGGTGAGGCAAGTGCAAGGTTTCACATGTCCCATAGTTGGCACAAGCATCTGGAGTTTGATATCAGTGGCTGAGGCCTTGGTGTGCCAATTCTCTCTATCTCTCTCTCTCTCAAATTAAAAAAAAAGAAAAAGAAAAAGAAAAGAGCAATGGAGAAGTGGTTAGCTGGTAAGGCACTTGGCTGTGATGCCTAAGAATCATGTTCAAATCTCCAGATCCCACATAGCCAGACGCAGTGATGCAAGCACACAATGTCACACATGCGCCACAGGAGGGGGCACACACACCTGGAGTTTGTTAGTAGTGGCTGAAGGCCCTGGTGTGCCCATCTCTCCCTCTCTCTCTGCTTCTCTCTCTCTCAAAAATTTAAAAAAAAAAAAAAAGTAATAAAAAGAGAACAGGCGAGGCATGCTTTAATACCAGCACTTGGGAGGCAGAGGTAGTGGTGGGATTGCCATGAGCTCAAACTACATAGTGAATTCAAGTCAGCTGGGCTAAAGCAAAACCCTACCTAAAAAAAAAAAAAAGAGAGAGAGAGAGAGAGAGAAAGACTGAGAAGAATAAGGATGCCTCCCCTCAATACGTGTTGTGAGAGTATGAGTGACTGTGCATATTTAAGGGGCCAGCCACGGAGTAGAGAGGCTACAGGGCACCCAGCCCAGGTGTCTGTTTTATCTAAGTTATCTATATTGTGTGTGGGAGAGGGACATATCAAGGTCTCCTGCTGATGCTGCTAAAAAAAATAAATAAAAAATCCCATCCAGTTTATTGTGAATGGCTGAAGAATTGAACCCAGGGCCAGAAGGATTTTCAAGCAAACGCCTTTAACCACTGAACCATCTTCCCAGCTTCCCCATCCCCAAGTATGTGGGATTTTTTGTTTGTTTGTTTGTTTGTTTGTTTTTGGTTTTCCAAAGGCGTGCGCCACCATGCCCAGCTTTTTTGTTTTTGTTTTTTGAGGTAGGGTCTCACTCTAGCCCAGGCTGACCTGGAATTCACTCTGTAGTCTCAGGGTGGCCTCAAGCTCACGGTGATCCTCCTACCTCTGCCTCCTGAATACTGGGATTAAAGGCATGTGCCACCATGCCCAGCACTCCATGTGTTTTGTTCTGTTTTTGAGGCAAGCCCAATAGACTGGCTTTTTGTTTTTTTCTTAATGTGTGAGAGATAGAGAGGAGAGAGAGAGACAGAGAGACAATTGGCATGCCAAGGCCTCCAGCCACTGTAATCGAACTCCAGACGCTTGTGCTACCTTGTGCGCCTATGCAACCTTGCCCGCTTGCATCACCTTGTACGTCTGGCTTACATGGGACCTGGAGAATTAAACAGGAGTCCTTGGGCTTCACAGGCAAGTGCCTTAACTGCTAAGCCATCTCAGCAGCCCTGCATGTGGTTTTGATTCAAGCACATGAATAGTCTTTGTCAGGGGAGAAAAGGGTCAGTAGGAAATGAAGGTAAGACTGGGGACAGGGTGACCATGTATGTTCTCTGTCTGGGCTCAGTGATTGTCCTTTCGAACAAACTCCAGATGCATGTGCCACCTTGTGCATCTGACTTATGTGGTTCCTGAGGAGTTGAACCTGTGTCCTTTGGCTTTGCAGGCAAGCGCCTTAACTGCTAAGCTATCTCTCCAGCCCAGGACTCATCTTTTTAACTTCTGTTGCCATACAATTATCCATACAGTACTATATACAAGCCTCCTGAGGTCCCCAAACATTATTCTTGTTAGAAAATAGTTTAGGCCAGACATGGTGGTACATGCCTTTAATCCCAGCATTTGACAGGCAGAGATAGGAGGATTGTTTTGAGTTCAAGGCCAGCTCAAGACTACATAGTGGATTCCAAGTCAGCCTGGGCTAGAACAGTCTGGGCTACCTTGGAAAATAAAAAACAAAACAGTTTAGGTAGCTGTCAAACACACAGGCTATGCTGTTATATCTGATATCAAATAGTCTAGTCACCTCCTAGCTTTGTGAGCTCAGGTGAATTGCCTGTCTGTGTCTGTCTTCTAAGTCAAAAAGAGAATAACAGGGCTGGAGAAATGGCTAAGCAGTTAAGGCGCTTGCCTGTGAAGTCTAAGGACCCAGGTTTGACTCCCCAGTACCCACATAAGCCAGATGCACAAGGTAGCGCATGCATCTGGAGTTCATTTGCAGTGGCTGGAAGTATGGCACACCCATTATCTCTATCTTTCTCTCTCAAATAAATACATTAAATTTTTTTTTTAGAAAAAGATGGCTGGGGCCAGGTGTGGTAGAGCATGTCTTTAATCCCAGCACTCAGGAGGCAGAGGTAGGAGGATCGCCTTGAGTTCAAGGCCAGCCTAAGACTACATAGTGAATTCCAGGTCAGCCTGAGCAAGAGTGAGCCCTACCTCAAAATAAAAAAATAAATAAATAAGATAGCTGGGTTGGAGAGATGGCTTAGCAGTTAAGGCACTTGCCTGCAAAGCATAAGGACCCATGCTTGATTCTCCAGATCCCACGTAAGCTAGACACACAAAGGTGAGGCAAGTGCAAGGTTTCACATGTCCCATAGTTGGCACAAGCATCTGGAGTTTGATATCAGTGGCTGAGGCCTTGGTGTGCCAATTCTCTCTATCTCTCTCTCTCTCTCAAATTAAAAAAAAAGAAAAAGAAAAAGAAAAAAGAGCACTGGAGAAGTGGTTTAGCTGTTAAGGCACTTGGCTGTGAAGCCTAAGAACTCATGTTCAAATCTCCAGGTCCCACATAGCCAGACGCAGTGATGCAAGCACACAATGTCACACATGCGCCACAAGGGGGCACACACACCTGGAGTTTGTTAGTAGTGGCTGAAGGCCCTGGTGTGCCCATCTCTCCCTCTCTCTCTGCTTCTCTCTCTCTCAAAAATTTAAAAAAAAAAAAAAAGTAAATAAAAAGAGAACAGGCGAGGCATGCTTTAATACCAGCACTTGGGAGGCAGAGGTAGGTGGATTGCCATGAGCTCAAACTACATAGTGAATTCCAAGTCAGCCTGGGCTAAAGCAAAACCCTACCTAAAAAAAAAAAAAGAGAGAGAGAGAGAGAGAAAGACTGAGAAGAATAAGGATGCCTCCCCTCAATACGTGTTGTGAGAGTATGAGTGACTGTGCATATTTAAGGGGCCAGCCACGGAGTAGAGAGGCTACAGGAAGCAGCGAACACCACGAGAACATGGCGGGTGCCGTCCCTCAACATGTATACGCCACTCCACCCCACCCTGGCCAGTTCTAAGATGCTCCTGACCAACCTCATGCCCTCTACTTCCCAGAAACTTTCATCTGGGTTTAGAACCCCCCCTCTTTCCTTTCTTTTGTGTTACTGGCGGTTGAACCCAGGGCCTTGTGTGTGCTGGGCAAGCCTATCAGTGAGGGTAACTGGAAGGTAAGGCAGCTTGAATGTGTCCACACCACAACTGTGATCCCCTTTGGCTTGGTTCAACAGCCCTCAACAGCCTTGCAGCAGGTGGAGTCCCTGCCCCCACACAACTCTCTCTCTCTCTCTACATATATACGTGTGTGTGTGTGTGTGTGTGTGTGTGTGGTGGTGGTTTTTTTTTTTTTTTTTTTTTTTTTTTTGAGGTAGGGTCTCATTCTAGCTCAGGCTGACCTGGAATTCACTAGGTAATCTCAGGATGGCCTCGAACTCTTGGCAATCCTCCTACCTCTGCCTCCCAAGTGCTGGGACTAAAGTCATGCGCCACCACGCCCGGCTTCATTGTTTATGTCTTTAGTATTGCTTATTATTTTGTTCTGTGCGTGCATGATCATGTCTCCCTCCCACCTCACTGTCAGCATGCTGGGGTTACAGGCCATCGTGGCCTGCGGTGTAGGGATGGGACGTGGGTGCTCCAGCTTGAGTGGGAGCACTTTGTCCTTTGAGTCATCTCCCCAGCCCCCAACTCTCTTTAGCCAGAGAATGCAGTACAGCCAACTGAAAGTGACATTCCCCCAGGCTATAGACATAGCAGTGAGATGGCAGAGGGGAACAAGGCCACTTAATCTCAGTGTCTGTCACCTCTGCCCCCAAGCCTGGAGGAGGAACAGTGCCAGCAAGAGGCCCAGTATGTGCAGTGCCAAGCTGGAGCCCTGGCATCCTGAACCCCTCTGTGGCCGCAGCAGGGATCACAGAGGGCTAAGCAGAGTTGTCCAAGGAAGGCCAGACTGGAGTCCAATCATGAAGGACCCTGGTGCCATGTGGAGCCACTGCAGGTTTCAGCACATGGAGCCCAGTGGTGATCAGGGAAGGATCTGGGAAGCCATCTTGACAGCTGTCGAGGAAGGGTGCAAAAGCCACTAAAAGAGCTTGGGTGAGGAACTCATGAGGCTCCCCCACTTGAGACTGACAGCAGGGTGACAGAGAGAAGAAACACATCTGAACTCGGAGTCAATGTTTATGCTCGAGTTCAGGCCTCCCACTCATGAACTGGAATGTCGGGTGCATTTCAGGGTCTCCATCCTCATTTTCTCAAAGTATAAAATATGGATAATTAGGGCTGGAGAGATGGCTTAGCAGTTAAGGCGCTTGCCTATGAAGCCTATGGACCCAAGTTCAATTCCCTAGCACCCAGGTAAAGCTGGATGCACAAAGTGGTACATGTGTCTGGAGTTTGTTTGCAGTGGCTACAGGCCCTGGCATGCCCTCCCTCCCTATCTTTTTCTCTATTAAGTAAATAAATATTTTTAAAATATACGGATAATCCACACCAATTGTGAGGAGTGAATGGAGTAATGGATGCAAAGGGTGAGACTTTATAAACTGCAAGTTCTAGACAAATTAGGGGAAACATGATAGGCAAAGAAACAGTGGAGAGCTAGAGACGCAGTTCCGTTGGTACAGTGCTTGCCTGGCATGTGTGAAGCGCTGGCTTCCATCCTCAGCACTGCATAAAGCGGGTGTGGTGGGGCACGGCTGTAATCCTAACATATGCAACCTTTTAGGACTAACCATTGTTTCCCTGTCAATCTCAGCCTATGCAGCAAGTTCAAGGCCAGTCTGAGCCACACAATACCATGTTTAGAAGGAGGAGGAGGGGTGGAGGAAGAGGAGGAAGATAATAGGAATGAAAGAGGAGGAAGAGAAAAAGAAAGAGAAGGAAAAGGAAGGAAGAAGAAGAGGAAGAAATAGAAATTGAAGGACCTACCAGGCGTGGTGGCGCACGCCTTTAATGCCAGCACTTAGGAGGGAGAGGTAGGAGGATCCTCATGAGTTTGAGGACAACCTGAGACTACAAAGTGAATTCCATGTCAGCCTGGGCTAGAGGGAGGCCCTACCTCAAAAAACCAAAATAAAAAGAGAGAGAGAGAAATAAAAGAAAGACCCAACAGGTAACCCCTCTCTGCCCACTTAAATTATAATGGTACCTTGACGCCTTCCTCCTGGCTGTCCTTTCTTTTCTGCTTCTGCTTGCTGAGCTGCTGGCTCAGACTCTGGCTCTTTGGGGGCCTGGGCGGAGGGACTTGGCTCTCAAAGGCTGGTAGCTTCCGAAGGCTATAATAGAAGGCATCTGACAGCTCCTCCACTGTGACCATGGGAAGATGCCCAGTCAGTTGGCCTGGCTGCTCCTCCGCTTCCATCACAGTCAGGTCCAGCCACCGAGGAGGGATCTCAAAGTACATCCCCGGCTGGGCGTCCAGGCTCACCACCAGGAAGGGCTCTGTGATCTTCTCCTCCAGCCGCAGGCTCCGGAAGGAGACCAGAGGGTCCATAGGATAGTGGGTGTCCTTAGCCACCACTTTGACCTCACAGGGCAGTGAGAACTGGTCAATCAGATCTGAGAGACTATAGCGCCGGCCATCATTCACCTCCTCCACGAAACCACCAGAAAGGTAGAAGGGCAACAGAATCTGTTTTTGGTCCTCCACCACCTCATGTGCATCCTCCTCTTCCTCCCCAGCCTGCTCACTCAGTCGCTGACATATCAAGACATCTATGTCCTGTTCCTGGGTCCCATATATCTGGCCAGGTCCCAACACCTCCAGCCGGTCACCCACAGCCAGGGAGGATAGGTCAGGGCTCTCCTCTCCATCCACGTCACAGTCTTTCGTGGCCACCACTCGGAGGCGCTGGCCTGGCTGAAAAGCACCCAGGAGGTCATAGATAGTGGAGAACTCTCTCGGCCGCCGACGTAGCTTGCCCTGGTAGGCCCCAGAGATCATGAAATGTCTGGGTACCTTTCGGCCCTTGCTTGAAGCTAGGACTCGCCAGGTTGGTGAGGCCAGGCCATAGATGCAGAGCCTCTGGCCTTTGTGCAGGGAGCCCACCCACTGGCTGAGAAAGATGGGTGGGCCCTCTGGAACCTCCAGGATCTCCGTGGACAAGGGAAAGGGGCCTCCTCGGGCTAGGATGTCACTAAGCAGCAGCGGTTTGATGAAGTGGACATGCTGAGAGGAGACGGTGACATCCTCTACATCAACCTCCAGGGAAGAGGGGATCTTAACGATGGTCCTGCGCACTGTGGGGGGAGGTCAGCTCAGGGGCACAGCACACACCAGAGCAGTGATGGGCGCGTGCCGGCCTCCTTCCTATTTTCATCTTTTCTACTAGCAGTTTCCTAGTGTACTACATTCTTAGCCCAATTTTCTTTCAACCTCTTTTTTAAAAAATTATTATTTTCAGGGCTGGAGAGATGGCTCAGTGGTTAAAGACACTTGCTTGAAAGCCTGAGGGCCAGGGTTGATTCCCCAGTACCCACATAAAGCCAGATACACAAAGTGGTGCATGCAGCTGGAGTTCATTTGCAAAAGCAAGACACCCTGGCACACCTATTCTCATTCCTATTCTCTCTCTCTCCTTGCAAATAAATGATAAAAAAAAAAAAAATAGGGCTGGAGCGATGGCTTAGAGGTTTAGGCGCCTGCCTGCAAAGCCAAAGGACCCAAGTTCAATTCCCCAGGACCCACGTAAGCCAGATGCACAAGGGGGCGCATGCATCTGGAGTTTGTTTGCAATGGTTGGAGGTCCTGGCACACTTATTCTTTCTCTCTCTCTCCTCCGCCTATTTCTCTCACTCAAATAAATAAATAAAAATAAATATCAGAAAAGATGAAAAAATTTTAGCTGGGTGTGGTGGTACACATCTTTATCCCCAGCACTCGGGAGGCTGAGGTAGGAGGATCGCCATGAGTTTGAGACCAGCCTGGGATTACAGAGTGAGTTCCAGGTCAGCCTGAGCTAGAGTAAGACCATACCTCAAAAAAACAAAAAAAAAAAATATTTTTTAAATAAATTATTAACCAGGTGTGGTGGCACATGCCTTTAATCCCAGCACTGGGCGGGGGGTGGGGTAGAGGTAGGAGAATCACCATGAGTTCAAGGCCACCCTGAGATTACATAGTGAATTCCAGGTCAGCCTGGGCTAGAGTGAGACCCTACCTTAAAACACCCTCCAAATAAATAAATAAATAAATAAATAAATTTTTGTTGTTTTTTGAGGTAGGGTTTCACTCTAGCCCAGGCTGACCTGAATTCACTATGTAGTCTCAGGTTGGCCTCAAACTCATAGGATCCTCCTACCTCTGCCTTTCAAGTTCTGGGATTAAAGGCGTATGCCCCCACACCTGGCCCAATATTTTTAAAAAATATTTTATTTATTTTTAATTTAATTTTTTATTATTTATTTATTTATTTGAGAGAGAGAGAGATACAGAAATAGGCAGGTAGAGAAAGAGAGAATGAGTGCACCAGGGCCTCTAGCCACTGCAAACAAACTCCAGATGCGTGTGCCCCCTTGTGCAGCTGGTTTATGTGGGTCCTGGGGAGTCAAACCTGGGTCCTTTGGCTTTGCAGGCAACTGACTTAATGGCTAAGCCATCTCTCCAACTGTTATTTTATTTATTTATTTGAGACTGAGAGAAAGAAATAGAGAGAGAGGGGGAGAGAGATAGAGAATGGGCACACCAGAGCCTCCAGCTGCTGCAAACGAACTCCAGATGCATGCATCACCTTTTGCATCTGGCTTACATGGGTCCTGGGGAATTGAACCTAGGTCCTTTGGCTTTGCAGGCAAGTGCCTTAACCGCTAAGCCCACCAATCTCTCCAGCCCAATAATTGTTTTTAAACATTCATAAAATCGAATATCATAGTGTAACCCTCATAAACCCATCACACCAGATTCAATACTAACTCGGGTCTTATCTGCTTTCATCTGCCCCCCCCACAACTCCCCTCCATTGGATCACTGAATCAGGGTATGGTGGTGTCCGTGTGTGATCCCAAAACTTGTGAGTTCAAGGCTGGCCTCAGCTACATAGCAAGTCTGAGGCCAGCCTGAGTTATATGGGACCCTGTCTCACAAACAAGAATACACACTCACAAGACATATTACACATACAAGTAACATGCTATCTGAGGAGGCAGTGGTGGAGGGGGTCATGTACTACACAAGGGTGGAATAAAGGGTGCACTCTGGAAGGTCAGGGAAGTCAACTTGAGGGTTGACTTAAATTTATAAATATTTATTTATTTATTTGAGAGAGAAAGAAAGAAAGAGGTAGATCGAGAGAAAGAGAGAATTGGTGGGCCAGGGCCTCCAGCCATTGCAAATGAACGCCAGACGCATGCGCCCCCTTGTGCATCTGTCTTATGTGGGTCCTGGGTAATCAAACTGTGGTCCTTAGGCTTCACAGGCAAACGCCTTAACCACTAAGTCATTTCCCCAGCCCTGATGCTTAAATTTAAACTGCAAGGATGAAAAAAGTCAGCCCAAAGCCGGGTGTGGTGGCACACACCTTTAATCCCAGCGCTCGGGAGGCAGAGGTAGGAGGATCGCTGTGAGTTTGAGGCCACCCTGAGACTCCATAGTGAATTCCAGGTCAGCCTGGGCTAGAATGAGACCCTACCTCGAAAAACCAAAAAAAAAAGAAAAAAAAGAAAAAAGTCAGCCTGGGCTAGAGTGAGACCCCACCTCACAAAGAGAGAGACAGCCAGGCATGGTGGCACACGCCTTTAATCCCAGCACTCAGGAGGCAGAGGTAGGAGGATCGCCGTGAGTTCAAGGCCACCCTGAGACGACAGAGTGAATTCCAGGCCAGCCTGGACTAGTGTGAGACCCTACCTCGAAAAACCAAAAAATAAAAATAAGAAAAAACAAAGAGAGAGATGGTATGAATCCCAGTAGAGAAAATGCGTATGTATGCGCTGTGTTTAGGAAAAAAAAAAAGGAAAAAGAAACACAACATTTGTCCAGAAGTTTGCCTTTTCTTTTCTTTTTTCTTTTTCGAGGTAAGGTTTCACTTTAGCCCTGGATAACCTGGAATTCACTATGTAGTCTCAGGTGCCTCGAACTCATAATGATCCTCTTACCTTACCTCCCAAATGTTGGGATTAAAGGTATGTACCACCACACCTGGCCCTTTTTTTAAAAAAATATCATTTATTGGGCTGGAGGGATGGCTTAGTGGTTAAGGCCTTTGCCTGCAAAGCCAAAGGACCCAGGACCCACGTTAGCCAGATGCACAAGGGGGCACGCGTGTCTGGAATTTGTTTGCAGTGGCTGGGGGCCCTGCTGTGTCCATTCTCTCACACTCTCTCCCTCTTTCTCTGTCAAATAAATAAATAAGAATTTTAAAAAGTATTTATTTGTAGGGAGAGAGACATAGAGAAGAGAGAAACAGAAAATGGGTTCAGTAGGGCCTAGAGCCACTACAAATGAACTACAGATGCATGCACCACTTTGTGTATCTAGCTTTACATACTGG
Source organism: Dipus sagitta (assembly GCA_036346955.1). Lineage (NCBI taxonomy): Eukaryota > Metazoa > Chordata > Mammalia > Rodentia > Dipodidae > Dipus > Dipus sagitta. The sequence continues at coordinate 111,731,753 of CM070773.1, forward strand.
GGAATCGAACCCAGATCACTGGGCTTTGAAGGCAAGTGCCTTAACCCCTGAGCCATCTCTCTAGCCCTGTGGCCTTTCTTTCTTTTTCTTTTCTTTTCTTTTTTTCAAGGTAGGGTGTCACGGTAGTCCAGACCTACCTAGAACTCACTCTGTATTCCCTGGCTGGCCTTGAACTAACATAGATCCTCCTACCTCAGCCTCTGAGTGCTGGGATTAAAGGTGTGTGCCACCACACCAACTCCCAACAAGGTTTTGTTTTCAAGAGGAGAGTGCAGGTTGATCTTCCTTTCTTCAAATAAGAAAACACACACTCACACAAACACAAAACCAATCCTATCATGCCATGAGTGGTGACTTTGGTGTGCATATCTAAAAGAGGAAGATTGTAAGTTCAAGGCCTGCTTGAGCTACATTTCAATTTCAAGGCCAACCTGAGAGACACCCTGTTTCAAAATAATAATAAGGGCTGGAGAGATGGCTTAGTGGTTAAGGCGCTTGGCTGCAAAGCCAAAGGACTCAGGTTCAATTCCTCAGGACCCACATAAGCCAGATATACAAGGTGGCACATGCATCTGGAGTTTGTTTGCAGTGGCTGGAGGCCCTGGCATGTCTATTCTCTCTGTCTCTGTCTTTCTCTCTCTCTCAAATAAATAAAACAATTATTAAAAGATAAAATTCTTTAAAAAAATAAAATAAAAAGGAAACTGGGCATGGTGGTGCATGCCTTTAATCACAGCACTTGGAAGGCAGAGGTAGGAGGATTGCCATGTGTTTGAGGACACCCTGAGACTACAGTGAATTCCAGGTCAGCCTGGGCTAGAGCATGACCCTACCTCGAAAAACCAAATAAATAAATAAATGAAATAAAATAAAATAAAATAAAAAGGAAATAAGCCGGGCATGGTAGCACACACCTTTAATCCCAGCACTCAGGAGGCAGAGGTAGGAGGATCTCTGTGAGTTCGAGGCCACCCTGATCTTACACAGTGAATTCCAGGTCAGCCTGGGCTAGAGTGAGACCCTACCTAGAAAAAAATATATATATAAATAAAAGAAAAAGAAAAAGAAAAAGGAAAGAAAGAAAGTTATACGATCAGTGGTAATGCTGTCAACCTGGTGTGGGACCTGCTTTGAATATATGAAAAGCATTTATGAGACAATGAAGCAAATTCAAACACCAAGTGAATACTGTGGTTAAGTGGTGGAGCAAAAGAGTCACTCATCTGTGTGTGTAGTGAAAAAAAAAAAAAACAACTGGGGGCTGATATACAGCTTTGGAGCATCTGCCTAGCATGTACAAGGTTCTGAGTTCAAACCCTAGCACCACCTTCTTTTTTTTTAATTTAATTTTATTTATTTATTAGATACAAAGAGGGAGAGAGAGAGAGAGAGAGAAGGAAAGAGAGTGCATGCCAGTGCCTCTACACACTGCAAATGAACTCCAGACACCTGTGCCATCATATGCATCTGGCTTATGTGGGATCTGGGGAATTGAACCTAGGTCCTGAGGCTTCACAGGCAAACACCTTAACTACTAAGCCATCTCTGCAGCCGCTTTTTCATTTGTTTGGTTTGTTTTTTCCCTATTTATCTACATGGGTGGAGGTGCATACCAGGGCTTCTTGCTGCTGTAACCAACCAGACACACATGCCTTTTTATAAGTTTTTGGAGATAGTGTCTCACTCTAGCCCAGGCTGACCTGGAATTCACTTTGTAGTATCAGGCTGACTTCAAACTCAGTGATCCTACACCTCTGCCTCCCAAGTGCTGGGATTAAAGTCTACCACACCCCACCCATTTTTTTGCATCCAGTTTACATGGGTGGCTTGGGAATTGAACCTGTGCAAGGCAGACTTTGCAAGTAATTACCTTTAACCACTGAGCACTTTCCTAGTCCTACTACCTTCTTTTGTTTGTTTTTGTTTGTTTTGTTTTATTTATTTATTTATTTTGGTTTTTCTTTTTTTTTTTTTTTTTTTGGTTTTTCGAGGTAGGGTCTCACTCTAGCCCAGGCTGACCTGGAATTCACTATGGAGCCTCAGGGTGGCCTCGAACTCACGGCGATCCTCCTACCTCTGCCTCCCAAGTGCTGGGATTAAAGGCGTGCGCCACCATGCCCGGCTGTTTTATTTATTTTTTGTTTTGTTTTTATGAGAGAGAGAGAGAGAGAGAATTGGTGCACCAGGGCCTTAACCACTGCTATGGAACTCCAGTCACCGGCACCACCTTGTGCACATGTGCAACCTTGTGTGCATGTGTCACCTTGTGCGTCCTGGCGCACATGGGTTCTGGCGAGTGGAACCTGGGTCCTTAAGCCTCGCAGACAAGTGCTCTCACCACGAAGCCATCTCTCCAGCCCTTATGTATGTTCTTTTGTGTGGCAAGGTCTCACTCTAAACAAGGCTGACCTGAAACTCATTCTGTAGCCCAGGCTGACTACTCTCAGCAATCCTTCTATTTCAGCCTCCTAAGTGCTAGGATTAAAAGCACGCACCACCACACCTGGCTTCTTTCACTTAAAAAAAAAAAAAAAAAAAAAGTAAGGCCGGAAAGATGGCTTAATGGTTAAAGTGCTTGTCTGTGAAACCTAAGGATCCATGTTCAACTCTCCAGATCCCATATTAACCAGACACACAAAGGTGAGGCAAGCACATGCCCCCTAGGTGGTGCAAGCATCTGGAGTTCGATTCAGTGGCTGAGGCCCTGGGGTGCCAATTTTCTTTCTCTCTTCTCTCTCTCTCTCTCTCTCTCTCCTTCCCTAAAAAAAAAAAAAGAAAGAGAAAGAAAGAAAGAAAGAAAGAAAGAAAGAAAGAAAGAAAGAAAGTAAGTAAACTAAGCATGGTAGTGCATGCCTTTAATCCCAACACTGGGGAGGCATAGTTAGGAGGATCACCATGAGTTCAAGGCCACCCTGAGACTACCTAGTAAATTCCAGGTCAGCTTGGACTAGTGAGACTCTACCTCAAAAAAAAAAAAGAAAGAAAGAAAGAAAGAAGAAAGAAAAGAAGTAAAAGGGGAAAGAAACAGAATGTGATGCTGTGTTCTTATAATTCTAGCAGTGAGGCTGAGGCAGGAGGATTGCAAGTTCAAGGCCAGCCTGGACTACTTAGCAAGTCCCTACCTCAAAAACGTGAATTTGGCTCCACAATCTGCTAGCAAGCTGGACTACCTGCTCTGTAGGGAGCTACCGAGGAACAGAAACTAGGTCTCAAAATTCCTGTGCTCCAGGGAAGAAACCTGGTCCCACTGTTCTACCTCGGTCCAGACTTGGCCTGTGATAGGAGAGTCTGGCCAGGTTCCATCTGCTAATCAAATCGAGCTCTTCATGCCACCACAAGCCTGTCTGTGGAACACCCCCATGACACAACTGGAGGTTCAAGTGGACGGTGTCCAGAGACCTTCAGGCAAACTTCTTGTTGTTGAGTGACATCTCCGGCCCTCAAAGGGAGACCGTCAGGAAAACTAAGTTCTATCGCACTACCAATCAAGATTTTATGACTTGGGGTTGGAGAGATGGTTTAGCAGTTTAGCGCTTGCCTGTGAAGCCTAAGGACCCCAGGTTCGAGGCTCAATTCCCCAGGACCCATGTTAGCCAGATGCACAAGGGGGCGCACGCGCCTGGAGTTCATTTGCAGTGGTTGGAGGCCCTGGTGCACCCATTCTCTCTCTCTCTCTGCCTCTTTCTCTCTCTGTCTGTCACTCTCAAATAAATAAATAAAAATAAACAAAAAACTTTAAAAAAAAAGATTTTATGTCTCTTGGGCTGGAGAGATGGCTTAATGGTTAAGGTGAATGCCTGCAAAACCTAAGGACCCAGATTCGATTCTCCAGTATCCACATATAGCCAGATGCACTAGGTGTTGCATGTGTCTAGAGTTCGTTTGCAGTGGCTACAGGCCCTGGCATGCCCATTCTCTCTCTCTCTCTCTTTTAATATTTTTTTGGTTTTTCTTTTATTTATTTACTTGAAAGTGACAGACAGAGAAAGAAAGAGGCAGAGAGAGACAGAGAGAGAGAGAATGGGCGTGCCAGGGCCTCCAGCCACTGCAAACAAACTCCAGATGCATGCACCCCCTTGTGCATCTGGCTAATGTGGGTCCTGGGGAATCGAGCCTTGATGCGGGATCCTTAGGCTTCACAGGCAAGCGCTTAACCGTTAAGCCATTTCTCCAGCCCATCTCTCTCTTTCTTTTGAGATAGGGTCTTGCTCTAGCCCAGGCTGACCTGGAATTCACTATGTTGCCTCAGGCAAGCCTTGAAGTCATGGCAATCCTCCTACCTCTGCCTCCCAAATGCTGGCATTAAAGGTATGTACCACCACACCCAGATCTCTCTGTCTCTCTCTCTTTCAAATAACTAAATAAATAAATTTGGGCTGGAGAGATGGTGTAGCAGTTAAGCGCTTGCCTGTGAAGCCTAAGGACCCTGGTTCGAGGCTCGATTCCCCAGGACCCACGTTAGCCAGATACACAAGGGGGCGCACGCGTCTGGAGTTCATTTGCAGTGGCTGGAAGCCCTGGCGTGCCCATTCTCTCTCTCTCCCTCTCTGCCTCTTTCTCTCGTCTGTCACTCTCAAATAAATAAAATTTTTTAAAAAATTTAAAAATTTAAAATAAATAAATAAATTTGAAAAAATATTTAAAAAAAAGATTTTATGTCTCAGTACTATGTCTCTTTGTACCAGCTGCTATCAATTTCAGAACTCAACTTTTGCCAGTCATATAAAGTGCCAGGAACCTCATGCATGTTTATTTCATTTTCCTATCTTCCTTTACACCACATCTCTCACTTAATTGAGCACCTTATATTATATACACTAGGTAAGCCCCCTGGAGCCCTGGATTATCCACAGAGTTGGGGCTGCCTCCCCGCAGGGCAGCTTCCAGCAGCCCTCTCCCACCTGCCCAGGTGACTCACTGTGCATGATGGCTTGGATCTCATACTGAGGCCGCAGGATGACGAAGTGCCAGGGAAGGCTGGGACAGGTGAGCACACAGGTCTTTTACAGATGGGTCCTTCAAGACCTGGAGCAGGGTTTGGGGAGGACTAGACTCCCATTTCCAGAAGAGCCCCTTCTGAGACAGGGGCACATAGTAGACGACCTCCTGGGCTCCTGAGCCCTGGACACAGCGTGCACAAGGGACCCCGAGGTGCATTTCCACAGCCTCAAGCATGAGGGACCGGTCCTCAGGCACCACCCTGGCTTTTGTGACAATCCTGTGGGCCGACGTGAAACAAATGGGCAGCTGTTCAGAGCTCTGCGTTGCACCGGCGATGAGGTCCTCCAGGGTCGTGTAGCTCTGGTTGCTTCTGAAGGATCTGAAGAGACCTGAGGGGTTCAGCAAAGCACGGAAGAATAAGATCTTTACTCTGGTCCTGCCGTCAACCCAGCCAGAATCCCCACCTCTGGGACAGGTGTCAAGGGTGGGCCTGCACATGTGTACCCAGACTGCAGGTGTAAGTGACTGTGTGAATGGACAGGGTCACTGACAAGAGTGGCACACGGGACGTCATCGTCGGAGTCACAGAGAATGGAATAAGGACACATCATGCAGAAAGCACACAAATGACCCCCCATGTTTTCCTACCTCCTGATGCCCATCTGCCTCAAACCTTGTGGGTATCTCGTTCCTTCCAGATGCTTCTCCATAGCTCCAATGCCACACATCCAAAATCTATGGTCTCCATCCCGAGATAACACTTTTGTCCCTCTCTTCCAAACTAGGACTCCAGGAGCTCAAGTGCCCTCTGACTATCCCCCCACCTCATCTTGTCTGCCAGCCCTGCCCAACTACTCTCCCACCACTCCTGTGGCCCCAGGCATCCTTCTGTCACTGAACTAACTGACCAGAACAGCCCACTTCCAGAAGCAATGATTTCCTGCTCTAATTCCACAACCCAAATCTAGTTAAGCAAATATTGAAAAGCCTAGACTGAGGGAGACATGCTACAAAAGTACTAGTCTGGCCGGGCATGGTGGCGCACACCTTTAATCCCAGCACTCGGGAGGCAGACATAGAAGGATCGCCATGAGTTCAAGGCCACCCTGAGACTACATAGTGAATTCCAGGTCAGCCTGAGCTAGAGTGAAACCCTATCTCAAAAAAAAAAAAAAAAAAAGTACTAGTCTGGAGGCTGAGGAGATGGCTCAGTTGTTAAAGATGCTTGCTTGCAAACTATGCTGACCTGGGGTCAATTCCCTAGCCACCCAAGTAAAGCCAGACCCAGAAAGTGGCACAAGTGTCTGGCATTATGTTTGCAGTGGCAAGAGGTCTCAACGCATGTGCACACGTGTATATGCAAATAATTGATTTAAAAAGATCTTTAGGGGCTGGAGAGATTGCTCAGTGGTTAAAAGCACTTGCTTGGAAAGCTTCATAGAGTGGGTTCAATTCCCTAGTACACATGTAAAGCCAGATGCACAAAGTGGTGCATACCTCTGGAGTTCTTTTCCAGTGGCTAGAGGCCCTGATATGCCCCAATCTTTCTCTCTCACTCTCTCTTCTTGCAAATAAATTTTAAAAAATATATTTCCAGGTATGGTGGTGCACGCCTTTAATCCCAGAACTTGGGAGGCAGAGGTAGGAGGATTGCCATGAGTTGGAGACCACCCTTGAGACTACATAATGAATTCCAGGTCAGCCTGAGCTAGAGTGAGACACTACCTTGAAAAACCAAAAATAAATAAATAAATAAATAAAACAATATATTTTAAAGAGTCCAAGAGTAGGCTGGAGAGATGCCTCAGTGGTTTGAGGCATTTGCTTGCGAAGCCTAATGGCCCAGGTTTGATTCCCCAGTACCCATGTAAAGTCAGATGCACAAAGTGGCACATGTGTCTGGAGTTTATTTGTAGTGGCTAGAGGCCCTGGCTTGACCATTCTCGCATCCTGCTTGCAATTAAATAAATAAACATACATTTTAAAAATATTTTATTTGTATTTATTTATTTACTTATTGGTTTCACTCTATTTCAGGCTGACCTGGAACTCACTATGTAGTCTCAGGGTGGCCTTGAACTCATGTCAATTTTACCTCTGCCTCCCGAGTGCTGGGATTAAAGGCATGCGTCACCACGCCCAGCTTATTATTTATTTATTTTTATTTTTTTGTTTTTTTGAGATAGGGTCTCACTCTAGCCCAGGCTGACCTGGAATTCACTATGTAGTCACAGGGCGGCCTCGAACTCACAGCGATCCTCCTACCTCTGCCTCCCGAGTGCTGTGATTAAAGGCATGTGCCACCGTGCCCAGCCATAAATAAAAATTTTTAAAGTTAAAAAAACAAGACGGAGACGCTGGTTGTGGTGGCGCACGCCTTTAATCCCAGAAGTTGGGACTAAAGAGAGAGTTCCAGGACAGTCTGGGCTAGAGGGAGACCGTACCTCAAAAAAATAAAAGAAACATTAAAAAAAATAAGGTGGAAAGTTGGGTATTGTGGTGTATACCTTTAGTCTCAGCTCTTGGGAGGTGGAGATAAGAGGATCCCTGTGACTTGGAGGCCAGACTACAGAATGTGTTTCAGGTCAGCTTGGGCTAGAGTGAGACCCTACCTGGGGGAAACAAAAGCAAGGTACAGAGTGACAGAGGACACCCAACACCAACCTCTGACACCTCCAGCATGGGCATGAACCCACCTGTACTGCCGAGCCATCTCTCTAACCCTGGGGCCCTGCCTAAATGCAATGCCTACTTCTGGACTCTTGCCCTCCTCTCACTGCCATTCCAGAAGGGCCCTGGTTCATCCCGAGTCCACACGTCCAGCTCCCCACAGGGCCTGGCACACATGGGTATGTCCGTAGATGTCTGATGGGCAGATGGGTGAGCCAACACAGACACTGGCCCCTGGGCAAAGACCTGGAGTGGAGGCAGATGTGATTAGAAGGTGGCAGGGAGAAGGCATGGCCACACCAAGCCCAGGGCATTCTTAGACCACTCTTAAGGCATCCTTGGCCTTCAGGCCACATTGTGGTAGTTGTGACACCCTCATGCGCAAAGCCAGAGGGGTAGGAGTGATGTTTGGGATGGCAAGCCCACTCCCAAGCGACCCACAGACATGCTGGAGGGTGCTAGAGCACACAGAGACATACAGCTTACCTGGGAAGTTGGGGGAGATCTCCAAGGTCTGACCTGTCTTTGGGTTCTCACAGACCACCTTCAGGAGATGAACCTGGGTGACCTTGATCAAGTCTCCTGTGGAGAGGCAGCATTCCTTCCCATAGAGCTCATAGATGGAGCCTGTGGAGACATGGACAAAGTTTCTTTTCTCTTTTCTTTTCTTTTCGTTTCCTTTTTGAAAAGGAAGGTCAAACACTAAGTGTCCTATGACCTGTTTCTCACAAGCTCTGCTTGGCTTTTCCCGCTGCCTGGGGCGCCCTTCCCTGTGTTTCCCAGTCCTGGAGATTGAACCCAGGGCTTCAAGCATGCTAGGCAAGTCTGCTACCACTGAGCTGCATCTCCAGCCTTCTTCCCTGCCTTTCCTTACTGGAAGGCAGCTGGCTCCTCTGCCATCCTCGGGCAGCGCAAGCTGTCTTTGCTTCCTCTGAGCAGGAGATGTGCCCCCATGGTGCCTTTTCTCTTTCTCTTGTCTCACTGTGTGCCTTCTAGACTGAGCCCACACATGGGCTGGTGTGTTTCAGCCCGTGTGCAGCCGGCACAGGGCCCAGGCTCTGAGGGGGTGTCCCCATAGTACATAATCCAGTGAACCCCCTCTGAAATCAGCTCAGAGCATGTCAGTAACTCTCTACATATCACACAGTTAGCAGGCACTCAGCTCTCCTAATACTTGCTTGCTTTCTCCTTGTGATGCGTTTTTTTTTTTTTTGTTGTTATTGTTTTATTTATTTGCATGTGTGTATATGTGGGTGTGGGTGTGTAGGCACGCCAGGGTATCTTGCAGTGAATGCCCACCCATCTTTACATGGGTGGCTGAGGAATTAAACCCAGGCCAACTTGCTTTGCAAGCAAGTGCCTTTACCCCCCCTCGCTATTTAGCTATTTTCCCAGCCCCAGATGACTTGCTTTAAAGGAGGACATGGAGGCTTCCAGGGTACCACCCTGAAGCTCAGCGGTCCACTCATCGGGCTCAAAGCGCTGAAGCCACAGGAGAACCTGGAAGACACTGCTAAAGGAAGATCTCACGGGGCTGGAGAGACGGCTTAGCTGCGAAGGTGCTTGCCTGCGAAGCCTAAGAACTCCTGTTCCAATCCTCCAGATCCCACGTATTGCCACACACGTGATGCAAGCGTGCAGTGCCACCCATGTCCACAAGGGGTCGCATGCGTCTGGAGTTCGTTCACAGGGGCTGAAAGCCCCTGGCGCACCCATTCTCTCTCTCTCTTTTTCTCTCTTTCTCCCTCCTTCTCTCTCTCTCTCTCTCTTTCTCTTTCTCTCTCAAAAAAAATAAAAAGCTCAGGGTCCATTGCGGAAGAGGTGATGGAAAGAATGTAACAGCCAAAGAAGGGCACCACTCCTTACAATGCAACTGTCCAGACAGAAATTGGCCTCCATATCCACGACCTCACAGTGCTTAGCAATACATATAACAGGAGAAAAAGATGGTGACATCAAATTAAAAGAGAGACTAATTGAGAGGGGGAGGGGATATGATGGAGACTAGAATTGTGAAGGGGAAAGCAGGGGAGGGGAGGAAAATATCATGGTTTATTGTCTGTAAGTATAGAAGTTGTCAATTAAAAAAAAAAAAAAAAGATCTCAGGGCAGCGAGCACAGGCTCTCCATCCAGCTGGTGCAGAAGCTATGAGGCTGCAGGTGACAGAGTCTTGAGGCTACCTGACATTACTTCTTTCCCAGAACAACTCCAGTAGAGATGCTCACATCCACCCTGAAACACTGAAGACAGCCTCACTCTAATCCCCCAGGGAAATGCACACAGTGTGTCTACAGTGTCAGGGTGCGTGGGAAAGTCTCACCTGTAGGGTTATATATACCCAGCCCTGTGCTAAGTGTCACTCATGCTTCACTGCCCTGAAGACATTTGCCTTCCCCTTCGGTGGGGGAAAGTTCCTCTATACTAAATAATGCCACTTTGCAGTTTATATTTCCTAAAAACGGCACATCCTCAGGGAGGCACCCACTTGTAATGTATTCAGGTGACTGAGGCAGGAGGATCTTGAGTTTCAGGCCAGCCTGGGCTGTGTAGCAAGATCCTGTCTCAAGATAAAGTGAAAAAGGACAGGGGAATGTTGCCTCCGTGGTAGAGTGCTTGCCTAGCACGGGCAAGGCTCTGGGTTCCATCCTCAACATGGGGTAATAATGACTCATGCCTATAATCCCAGCAGTCAGGAGGACCACCATGAGTTCAAGGACAGCTTGGGCTACAGAGTGAGTTCCAGGTCAGTCTGGGCTAGAGTGAGACCCTGTCTCATAAAAGGCGAGTGAGTGGCTGGGTGTGGTGCCACACACCTTCAATCCCAGCACTGGGGAGACAACGGTAGGAGGATCGCCATGAGTTTGAGGCCACCCTGAGACTACATAGTGAATTCTAGGTCACTATGGGCTAGAGTGAGACCCTACCTCGAAAAACAAAAACAAACACAAAAAGGAGTGTGAGGGGAGAGAAGGGCAAATGGCTCAGAGGTTAAAGGCTCTTGCTTGCAAAGTCTGCCATCCTGGGTTTGATTCCACAGTACTTATATAAAAGCCAGATGTTGGAGCAGGGCGTGGTGGCAAACGCCTTTAATCCCAGCACTCGAGAGGCAGAGGTAGGAGGATCGCCGAGAGTTCAAGGCCACCCTGAGACTACATAGTGAATCCCAGGTCAGCCTGAGCTAGAGTGAGACCCTACCTAGGAAAACCAAAAAATAAACAAATAAATAAAAGCCAGATGCACAAAGTGGTGCATGTGTCTGCAGTTCATTTGTAGCAGCAAGAGGCCCTGGTGCATCCATTCTGTCTTTCTCTGCTCACAAATAAATAAATAAATAATATTATTTTAAAAATCAGGAGCCAGAGCCTGGCGTGGTGGCACACACCTTTAATCCCAGCACTCAGGAGGCAGGCCACCCTGAAACTACATAATGAATTCCAGGTCAGCCCGGGCCAGAGTGAGACCCTACCTCGAAAAAACTAAACAAAACAAAACAAAACAAAAAAAATCAGGAGCCAGTTGTGATGGTGTACACCTTTAATCCCAGCACTTGGGAGGCAGAGGTAGGAGGATCACCGTGAGTTCAAAAGGCCACCCTGAGACTATATCGTGAATTCCAGGTCATCCTGGACTAGAGTGAGACCCTACCTTGACAAAATAAAACAATCGGGGGTGGAGAAGTCCAGGGTGTGTGCCTCCAAAACTGGCACTCCTAACCACGGGGTCATAGACTCTGGAGCACCCTGCTCTTCACCTGCCTCTATTGGTATGGCCATCTGTCCTTCACCCTACTTGCAAACCCACACCCTGTCATGTCCTCTAATGTCCTCTAGCCACATCCCAACTTCTGTCACGTCTCACCCATCAGGTCAGGCACAATGAGAAACACAGATACTGTGCCACAGGCAGTCAGTCGAGGGAGAATGAGAGGGTCAAAGGGGTTTGGGCCTGGGCTAGGGAAAGAGTAAATAGATCCCAGGAGCCTGCCTACAGGAAGCCACCAGAGGTAGTCAGAACTTGAACTCAGACCCACCAAATTCCCACACTGACCTGGAAAAACCCACTGTGAGGTGGTGGCCCCTGTGTGGTCCTCCTTGGTTTGGATCCAGTCAACCCCCAGGACACTGTGCAGACAGCTGCTATGTCAGAGTCAGCTTTCCCCGCTCCAGGGAGCAGCACGGGACAGGGTGCTCATGAAAATTTTGCTCTCTTAGGAAGGTGCCTGCACCCAGCTCGCTAGCATCTTGGTTCCCTCTCTCATTGGGCGCCCACAGCGCTTCTCTCCTCTCAGAGCAGCCTGAGCTCCCATCCAATGCTCTGCCTGCCAGTCCCTGGCCCCTTGCTCTTTTGGGCAGTCACCAATGACTGTGTCCCTGCTGTGACATCTCTGCTGGGAACCAGGAAGAGGAGACATACAGGTGTAGGCAAGAAGCAAAGATCAGGGAAAGCTTCCTGGAGGAAGAGGCATTGAATCTGAGAACTGAAGAAGTGATCAGTCCAGATGCTACTCACTGTCTAGCAGAGGGCGGAGGAGGGAAGAAGGAAGGAAAGGCAGTGTAGGGAGCGGTGGGAGGGCAGGGACAGGATGGTTTGACTGATTCTAGTAGCTTAGTGGTAGAGATCAAGATCTTGACATGATTCCCCAGTGGGAGGGGAGGGGAGGGGAAGGCTTGGCTCTCAAAGGCTGGTAGCTTCCGAAGGCTATAATAGAAGGCATCTGACAGCTCCTCCGCTGTGACCGTGGGAAGATGCCCAGTCAGTTGGCCTGGCTGCTCCTCCGCTTCCATCACAGTCAGGTCCAGCCACCGAGGAGGGATCTCAAAGTACATCCCCGGCTGGGCGTCCAGGCTCACCACCAGGAAGGGCTCTGTGATCTTCTCCTCCAGCCGCAGGCTCCGGAAGGAGACCAGAGGGTCCATAGGATAGTGGGTGTCCTTAGCCACCACTTTGACCTCACAGGGCAGTGAGAACTGGTCAATCAGATCTGAGAGACTATAGCGCCGGGCATCATTCACCTCCTCCACGAAACCACCAGAAAGGTAGAAGGGCAACAGAATCTGTTTTTGGTCCTCCACCACCTCATGTGCATCCTCCTCTTCCTCCCCAGCCTGCTCACTCAGTCGCTGACATATCAAGACATCTATGTCCTGTTCCTGGGTCCCATATACCTGGCCAGGTCCCAACACCTCCAGCCGGTCACCCACAGCCAGGGAGGATAGGTCAGGGCTCTCCTCTCCATCCACGTCACAGTCTTTCGTGGCAACCACTGGAGAGATTGATTGCTCAGTGGCTAAGGGCACTTGCCTGCAGAGCCCGATGGTCTGCAGTACTCACACAAAGGCAAGGTGCACAGGTGTTGCATGTGTCTGAAGTTCCTTGCTCTAGTAGCAGACTCTGAGGCAGCTGTACTTTCTCTCTCTCTCATAAGTAAATAAATATTTTTGCTGGGTATGGTGGCACACACCTTTAATTCTAGCACTTAGAAGGCAGAAGTAGGAGGACTGAAGTGATTCAAGGCTAGCCTGGAACTACAGAGTGAGTTCCAGATCAGCCTGGGCTAGAGTGAGACTCGACCTTGAAAAAACAATTATTTTATTTATTTGACAGAGAAAGAGGGAGGGAGGGAGGGAGAGAGAGAGAGAGAGGGAGAGAGAATGGGTGCGCCAGGGCCTCCAGTCACTGCAAACGAACTCCAGATGCATGCACCCCTTGTGCATGTGGCTAACGTGGGTCCTGAAGAATCAAACCTGGGTCCTTTGGCTTTACAGGCAAATGCTTTAACTGCTAAGCCATCCCTCCAGCCTTTTTTTTTTTTTTTTAAGGACAAAGAAAAAGAAGAAACAACAAGCCAGGCAGGGTAGTACTAACACTCAGGAGACAGAGGCCAGCCAGGACTACATAATGAAATCCTATAAGAAAAGGAAGGAGAGAGAGAGGGAGAGGGAGAAGGAGAAAGAGAAAGGAAGGAAGGAAGGAAGGAAGGAAGCCATGGTGGCGCACACCTTTAATCCCAGCACTTGGGAGGCAGAGGTAGGAGGATCACCATAAATTCAAGGCCACCCTGACTACATAGCAAATTGCAGGTCAGCTTGAACTACAGTGAGACCCTACCTTGGAAAACCAAAAAAAGAAAGGAAAGAAAGAAAGAAAGAAAGAAAGAAAGAAAGAAAGAAAGAAAGAAAGAAAGATAGATAGAAGGAAGGAAGAGGGAAGGAGAGGGGAAGGAAAGAAGGAAGAAAGGAAGGGAGGGAGGAAAAGGAATCCAGCCAGGCATCTATAGCACTCAGGAGGCTGAGGTAGGAAGATTGTGGAAAGTTTGAGGTCAACCTAGGCTAGAGCGGCAGCCTGCCTCAAAAAGAAAAAGGAAAAGAAAGAAAAAGAAAAAGAAAAAGAAAAAAAAAGTGTCTTGAGAGATGGCTCAGCAGTTAAGACACTTGCAGGCAAAGCTTAATGACCAGGGTTTGATTCCCCAGTACCCAAGTAAAGCCAGATGCAGAAGGTGGTACATATAACTGGAATTTGTAGCAGCTGGAGGCTCCCATTCTCTCCCTCTCCCTCCCTCTCTCTCTCTCTGTCTCTCTACCTCTTCTCTCGCTCATAAATAAAGAAAAATAAAATATTTAAAATAAGTAAATAAATTAAAAAAAAAACAGAGAAAGAAAAGCTGGGCGTGGTGGCGCACACCTTTAATCCTAGCACTCGGGTGGCAGAGGTAGGCGGATCACTGAGAGTTCAAGGCCAGCCTGAGACTCCATAGTGAATTCCAGGTCAGCCTGAGCTAAAGTGAGACCCTACCGCAAAAAAAAAAAAAAAAGGAAGAAAAGGAAAAAGAACAAGGATGATGAATGCACTAATTCCACCTCCCTAGAACAGTGGACAACACTCCATCTTCTTCATTCATCATCATCATCCTCATCATCATCATCAAGACAGGGTCTCCCCTGTCTTGTTCAGGTTGGCCTCGGCTCAGTTCCACTGACTTTCTGTGCTGAACTCACTGATTTCTCATCACCAGGCACGGGGCAAAAGCGATCCCCACTTCCAGGGAAGCAAAAGCCCAGGGGTCATTCCAACCCGTTTGCAGCTTCCTCGTTTCCTCCTTCACCCACTCTGTAGCTCAGGCTGGCCTTGAGCTCACGGCAATCCTCCTGCCTCAGTCTCCCCCAGATAACCCAGCCGGGTCCGCTCACCCTCCTGGTAGACTCCGGAGCAGACCCGCAGCACGCGCGGGAGGGAGGCGGGGTCCAGCGCTCTCACGAAGTCCTGCAGCGGCACCGACTCCATGGTCGCGGCTCGGAACCAGCGGCGGGTCCGCAGGCGCTGGGGGACAGCCTGCAGCCCCGCCGCGCGGCAGCCCAAGCCACGCCCACCCGCCCACCGAGGGACACGCCCCCATAGGAGGCCACGCCCCCACACAGGGCGGGGCTGTCAGGGCCTGGGCGAGACCTGAAGCTTCCCTTTTTCTTGGTTTGTTTCCTCATCGCTAAAATGTGCGCATTGTATCTTTCTTCACCTTGGTAATACGATTTTCAGAGCAGATCGGGACTTAATAGCAGTAAGATTTTTGTTGTTGTTGTTTTTAAAAAATTATTTAGATCCGGATGTGGCGGCGCACGCCCTTAATCCCAGCACTAGGAGGATCACCATGAGTTGGAGGCCACCTTCAGACGATATAGTGAATTCCAAGTCAGCCTGAGCTAGAGTCAGACCCTACCTCAACGAAAAGAAAAATATAGAAAACTTCTTGAGGCAGATATGGTAGCACATACTTGTAATCCCAGCACTCAAGAGGCTGAGACAGGAGGACTGTAAATTCAAAGTCATCTTGAGCTACATAATAAGACTTTATCTCAAAAAAAGAAAAACAAATGACCATATCATCCAGCAAGTCTGTATCTAAGTAGAAATAGAATTGGAACTAGAATTTGAAGAGATACTTTCACACAGTATTCACAACACCCAAAAGAAAGAGAAGTTCAAGGGTGGACAAAAGGGTGAAGAAAATGTAGAGTGTACATCCGGGGGAAACAATGCTGGCGAAAGAGAACAATCCATGCTGCAATGCGGATGTATCTAGAAGTCGGCATGCTGTCAGGAAGGATAGCTGCATATGATTCCACTCATATGCGGAACCTCGATTGCTCAAAGTCTGAAGACAAAAACTGGAGTAAAAATGAGCAGAGGCTAGAAGGAGAAGGGACTGGAGAATTGTTTGATGGAGAAGTTTCGATTTTGCAATATAAAACTGTTCTGCAGCTGTGTTGCCCAACAGTGTGCATGTATTTAACATTACAAAACAGTGCAATAGTTGAGATGGTAAATATTTTTTAATAATTTTTTTCCTGGAGATCCATAGCCTCACAGTGCCTGACACTACCTGCACAAGACCATCATAAGAGGAGGAAAAGATCATGACATCAAAATTAAAAGAGAGACTGATTGAGATGGAGAGGAGATATGATGGAGAATGGAGCTTCAAAGGGGTAGGTGGGGGGAGGGAGGGTATTACCATGGGGTACTTTTTATAATCATGGAAGTTGTTAATAAAAATTTGGAAAAAAATATATTTTTAACTTATATTGGAGAGAGATAGAACGAGGCAGAGAGAAGGCCGGGCATGGTGGCACATGCTTTTAATCTCAGCACTGGGGTGGCAGAGGTAGGAGAATCGCCATGAGTTCGAGGCCACCCTGAGACCCCACAGTGAATTCCAGGTCACCCTGGGCTAGAGGGAGACCCTACCTAGGAAAAAAAGAATAAAGAATAAAAGAAAGAAAGGAAGGAAGGAAGGAGGGAAAGAAGAGAAAGAAAGAGAGAGAGAGAGAGAATGGGTGCACCAGGGCCTCCAGCAATTGCAAATGAACTAACTCTAGAGGCATGCACCACCTTGTGCATGTGGCTTATGTGGGTCCTAAGGAATCAAACCTGAGTCCTTAGGTTTTGAGCACCTTAACTGTTAAGCCATGTCTCCTGCCCTATTTTTTGGTTTTAGAGATAGGGTCTCACTCTAGCCCAAGCTAACCTGGAATTCACTATGTAGTCTCAGGCTGACCCCAAACTCACAGTGATCTTCCTATCTTGGCCTCCTGAGTGCTGGAATTAAAGGCGTGCCACTGGACAGGTTAGTTTGGCTTTTTTTTTTTCTAGGTAGGATCTCACTGTAGCACCCAGAACTCACTCTGTAGTCCAAGGCTGGTCTTGAACTCACAGCGATCCTCCTACTTCTGCCTCTCAAATGCTGGAACAAAAGGTGTGTACCACCACACCCAATTCACCTTACTTTTTAAAGAAATTTGTTTAATATTTGATTTATTCATTTATTTTATTCATTTATTTTGAGAGAGAAAGAGGCAGATACAGAGAGGGAATGGATGCACCAGGGCGTCTAGCCACTGCAAACAAACTCCAGACACATGTGCCACTCTTGTGCATCTGGTTTACATGGGTATTGGGGAATTGAACGTGGGTCCTTAGGCTTCGCAAGCAAATGACTTAACCACTAAGCCATCTCTCTAGCCCACATTACTTTTTTTTTTTTTTTTTTTTTTGAGGCAAGCCCAACAGACTGGCCTTTTTTTGTTGTTGTTGTTGTTTTTCAAGGTAGAGTATCACTCTAGCTCAGGCAGACCTGTAATTCACGATGTAGTCTCAGGATGGCCTTGAATTTAAGGCAATCCTCCTACCTCTGCCTCCCAAGTGCTGGGATTAAAGGCATGTGCCACCACACCCAGCCAGACCAGTCTTTTTTTTTTTTTTTAACTTTATTATTATTATTTTAGAGAGAACGAGAGCAAGAGAGAGAAAGAGAGAATTTGTGCGCTAGATCCTCAGCCACTATAATTAAACTCCAGATGCTTGTGCCACCTAGTGGGCATGTGCGACCTTGCTCTTGCCTCACCTTTGTACATCTGCCTTATGTGGGTTCTGGGGAATCTAACCTGGGTCCTTTGGTTTTGCAGGCAAACCCCTTAACTGCTAAGCCATCCAGCCAGCCCTTTAAAATTAATTCCAGGTCAGCCTGAGCTACAGAGAGACCCTACCTCGAAAAAACAAAATAAATAAATATATATACATACCCACACATATATATATATATAAATTTTGTTTCACTCTAGCCAAGGCTGACCTGGAATTCACTATGTTGCCTCAGGGTGACCTTAAACTCACAGTGATCCTCCTACCTCTGCCTCCCAAATGCTGGGATTAAAGGTGTGTGCTACCACACCTGGCTTTTTTTAGTATATATTTTTATGCGAGAGAGAGGTGGGTGGAGGGAGGGAGAGAATTGGTGTGCCAGGGCCTCCACTCACTGCAATCGAACTTCAGATGCATACAAGCCCTTGTGCACATGTGCAACATTGGGGTTACAGGTGTGTACCACTGTGCCCACTATTTTACATGGATACTATGGATCCAAACTGAAGTACTCATGTTTCATTTATTCACATTATTATTTTTATTTTAAATTAAATTTATTTCTTTATCTGCAAGCAGAGAGAGAGAGAGAGAGAGAGAGAGAGAGAATGGGCATGGTGTCACAGCCTCTAGCTACCGCAAACAAACCTCAGATGCATGTACAACTTTGTGCATCTGACTTTACGTGGGCACTGAAGAATCAAATCCACTAGGCTTTGTAGGCAAACTGCCTTTACTGCTGAGCCATCTCTCCAGCCCCATGTTATTATTATTATTAGATTACCATGTAGTTCAGGCTGGACTATGCCTCCTGACTGCTGGGATTAAAGGCGTGGACTACCACTCCTGGCTTTTTGTTTTTTGTTTTTCGAGGTAGGGTTTCACTGTAGCTCAGACTGACCTGGAATTCATTATGTGGTCTCAGGGTAGCCTTGAATTTATGGTGATCCTTCTACCTTTGCCTCCTGAGTGCTGGGATTAAAGGCATGTGCCACTACACCTGGACTGACTTTTTTTTTTAAGGAAAGTTTATTTATTTATTAGAGACAGAGAGAGAGAGAGGATGGGCACGCCAGGGCCTCTAGCCACTACAAGTGAACTCCAGATGCATGTGCCACCTTTTATTTATTTATTTTTTTTTGAGTTAGAGTCTCACTCTAGTCCAGACTGACCTGGAATTCACTATGTAGTCTCAGGGTGGCCTCAAACTCACGGCAATCCTCCTACCTCTGCCTCCTGAGTGCTGGGATTAAAGGCGTGTGCCACCACACCTGGTTCAGCCCTTTTTATTTTTTTTTTAATTTTAATTTATTTATTTGAGAGCGACAGAGAGAGAAAGATGCAGAGTGAGCGAGAGAGAATGGGTGTGCCAGGGCCTTCAGCCACTGCAAACAAACTCCATACATATGTGCCCCCTTGTGTGCATGTGCAACATTGCTTACCTGTATCACTGTGTCTGGCTTACATGGGACTTGGAGATTTGAACACGAGTTCTTAGGCTTCACAGGCAAGTGCCTTAACTGCTAAGTCATCTCTCCAGCCCCTGGCTTGCTTTTTGAGGCAGGATATCACTCTGGCCTAGGCTGACCTGGAATTCACTATGTAGCCCAGGTGGGACTTGAACTAACGATGATCTTTCTACCTCAGCCTTCTGAGTGGTACTAGTCAGTAATTTAAAATAATCCTTGGTTACACAGTGAGTTTGAGGCCAACGTGGGATATGTGAGGTCCTGTCAAAAAGTATGGAAGCCAGGCATGGTGGCGTACCCCTTTAATCCCAGCACTTGGGAGGCAGAGGTAGGAGGATCACCATGAATTCGAGGCCACCCTGAGACTACATAGTGAATTCCAGGTCAGCCTGAGCTAGAGTGAAATCCTACCTCGAAAAAGCAAAGAAAAAAAAAAAGGATGGAAGCAGGGCTGGAGAGATGGCTTAGCCGTTAAGGTACTTGCCTGTGAAGCCTAAGGATCCAGGTTCAACTAAAATGCCCCTACCCTGTATAGAAAGGACTGAGAGAGAACAGCTGTTCAGGTCATCTAAGCGCAAGTGTTCAATGAATCACATCTGTTGGCATTGCTAGAAACAGAAATGCCTCTTCCACCCATCCTTCTGCTCAGACTATTCAATCATGCCTATGGGCTGTAAAAGCAAGCGCCCTTGTGACACAAACATCCTACTTCAGGAATGCACCCCAAGGAAGAGGTTTGTATCTGTCTTTCAGCCAGTCTTCATCAGTACTGCTTTATCTTGCTCTGACCGTATGTGAGGCCATGCGTGCACGGGATGCGGGGAGCACAGGTAGGTGTACCCTAGTTACCTTACCTGGAGCCAGTTACTTGCTGAGGAAGTATAAAGCAAATAGTTACAAATAAATATAGAAGTAATAGCAAAGAAAAAGAAAAAAAAAAGGAAAAAAAAAAAAACAAAAAAGAAAACAGCCCCAGAAACCAAATGGCTTCAATATGCTCAGTACAGTATGTTTGCCTGCTAATTGTGCTACATCCACTTCTGGGGCCTGGACAATTGCATGTCCTAGACCAGGGGGAAGATGCTTACAAGATAAAGGGGAAAGTGAGATAAAGTGTTCAGAATGGATTTCTTTTCTTCCTACTTCCCTCCCTCCTTCCTTGTTTTATTTCTTTATTTATTTATTTTTTGAGGCAGGGTCTTGCTGTAGCTCAGGCTGACCTGGAATTCACTATGTAGTCTTAGGGTGGCCTTGAACTCACGGCGATGCTCCTACCTCTGCCTCCCAAGTGCTGGGATTAAAGGCGTGCGCCACCACACCCGGCTATTATTTTTATTTTATTTTATTTTTGAGATAGAGTCTTGCTCTAGCCCAGGCTGACCTGGAGTTTACTATGTATTCTCAGCATGGCCTCGAACTCACAGTGATCCTCCTCCCTCTTTCTCCTGAGTGCTGGGACTTAGTCATGTGCCACCATACCTGCCTTTTTAATGTTGTTTTTCAAGGTAGGGTCTCACTCTAGCCTAGGCTGACCTGGAATTCACTATGTAGTCTCAGGGTGGCCTCGAACTCACAGCCACCCTCCTCCCTCTGCCTCCAGAATGCTGGGATTAAAGGTATGTGTCACCACACCCAACAGAGAGAGAGAGAGAGAAAGAATGGTTGCACCAGGGCCTCTAGCTGATGTAAACAAACTCCAGATGTGTGACCACTTTGTTCATCTGGCTTTCCGTGTGTACTGGGGAATCAAACTAGGGTTTTTAGGCTTTGCAGGCAAGTGCCTTAACTTGTAAGCCATCTCTCCACTGGGGTCGTTAGGCTTTGAAAACAAGCACCTTTAACCACTGAGCCTTCACCACAGTCCCACATCCCCATTTTATAGATGAGGAAACGAAAGCTCAGAAAAGTGAAAAAGGGTAGAGAGATGGCTCGGTGGGTAAGTGCACTTCCTGCACAAGCAGGAGGACCTAAGGGAGCCTGGCACCAACCAAGTTCAAATGTTCAAAACCCATGTAAACAGCTGGGCTCAAAATAAGAACAGAGGGCTGGGGAGATGGTTTCTTGGTTAAGGAGCTTTCCTGCAAAGCCAAAGGACCCAGATTTGATTCCCCAGGACCCACGTTAGACATATGCACAAGGTGGTGCATGAGTCTGGAGTTCACTTGCAGCAGCTGGAGGCCCTGGTGTACCCATTCTCTCTCTATCTGCCTCTCTTTCTCTCTCTCTCAAATAAATAAATAAAAATTAAAGCATTAAAAAATAAGAGCAAAAACTGAAAAAAAAGGAAAACAAAAAAAATAACAGTAATATTTTTAAAAAGAAGAGCTGGAGAGATGGTTTAATAGTTAAGGCTTGAGACTCTACTTTTAATTCTTTTGGGTGTCTACTCAGAAACGGAATGGGGCCGGGCGTGGTGGCGCACGCCTTTAATCCCAGCATTTGGGAGGCAGAGGTAGGAGGATCGCAGTGAGTTTAAGGCCACCCTGAGACTACATAGTGAATTCCAGGTCAGCCTCAGGCTAGAGTGAGACCCTACCTTGAAAACCAAAAACAATAATAATAATAAAGTCAAGGAAATGAGAGATAAAGAAGGATTAAATAGTGCCAAAGAAGGCTAAAGAGACATGGCCGCTAAATGAAATGTGTCATCTTGTACCCAGTCCTGGTCCAGAAATGGAATGGTTGGGTCAGATGGTCCTTCCTTTGGGCAGTTAGGGGGAGAATCTTTCCACCTCAGTTAAGCAAATCTATAAACTCCCTCACAGACGTGGCCAGAGACTTATCTCATTGGCAATTCTAGATCCTATCAAGTTGACAATATCAATCATCACCAGTACCAACCTAGGTCTCAGGAGCCAGGATTAGGAGGACCCAGCAGGAACTGCTCTGGCCTGGGGACAGGCCTGGACTAGAGAGCTGGGGGAGTGGCAGAGCCAGAACACAAAGTAAAACCTGTGACTTGGGGCCTAATGAAGTAGAAATGAGAGCAAAGGACTTCTGAATTTGTTTCTTCCCCTTTTGGTGGTCTCTAGATGGAATCCAGGACCTTGACCTTGCACATGGTAGGCTGCCTCTGAGCTATACCCCCCACCACCCAGGAGGGTTTCTTGACCCTGTAGTTCCCTAAGTGAGACTCGAAGGAAGCCACAACTCTACCCACTGTCATGAGGAGACCGAAAGTCCTGCAGGCTGCTAGAGCCAGAGAGCAGAGGCTGGAAGTGAGGCCACTTCTGGGAGAAGGCTGGGAAATTGTTCTAATACCACAAAAAGCTCTGAGTTTCAGGGTGGCAGCTGGTGTTCTTGTTCCCTTAGCAGTGGACCCTTTCTGGTAAATAAATAAATAAAAAATACCTCTTGGGCCGGAGAAATGGCTTAGCAGTTAAGGCGCTTGCCTGTAAAGCCAAAAGACCCAGGTTCAATTGCCCAGGACCCACTTAAAGCAAGATGCACAAGGTGGCACGTGCGTCTGGAGTTTGCAGTGGTTACAGGTCCTAGTGGGCCCATTTTCTATCTGCATCTTTCAAATAAATAAATAAAAATAAAATATTAAAAAATATTTAAAAAGCCGGGCGTGGTGATGCATGCCTAGAAGAGAGAATGGGCACTGCCAGGGCCTCCAGCAGCTGCAAATGAACTTCAGATGCGTGCCTCACTTTGTGCATCTGGCTTTACGTGGGTCCTGAGGAATTGAACTCAGATCCTTAGGCTTTACGGACAAGACCCTTAACCACTGAGACATCTCTCCAGCCCCATTTTGCATGTTGTCCAGCTTTTTTTCATCAACAATGTTATCCTAACAGACACATTTATTGAATATTTACTTGGAAATACTTTGTGGTTGATTGCTGCTGGCTATTGTATCTATGTTACCTTCCTAGGATACAGTGCGTTATCATTTTTTAAAAAAAGATTTCTTTAGCAGTACGTCTTGGGTCGGCGTAGCCGTGGCTCTCGTGTCGTTCCCGCCTGTGTCCGCCGTTTGCCTGTGCGATCCTCCTACCTCTGCCTCCGAGTGCGGAGATTAAAGGCGTGCGGCACCATGCCCGGCCGAGTTCTGTATGTCTTGAAACTCTATGAACAAGATTGATTCTGAAAAGCCTTCCGGTCAGTTCCCATTTCATGAAAGACCTGAGCATAGACAGTTTGGACCAAGTGGAAAATGTTATGGCCGCCGGGCATGGTGGCGCACGCCTTTAATCCCAGCACTGGGGAGGCAGAGGTAGGAGGATCGCCGTGAGTTCGAGGCCACCCTGAGACTCCATAGTGAATTCCAGGTCAGCCTGGGCTAGAGTGAGACCCTACCTCGAAAAACCAAAAAAAAAAAAAAAAAGAAAAAAAAGAAAATGTTATGGCCATAGAAGATGAGTTTGTGTTTGAAATTCTTGATACAGATTCAGAAAAGTTAATGTGTCCGCAAGAAATTGTAGATTCCATTGCAGATAAGGATGCATATGAATGAAGTTATCAGAGCCCCTTTCTTGCTAAGAGGACTCAGGTAACAGTGGCGAGTATCTGGAAGTGAGAACACGTTGTGGCATCATTGTTGACTGATGTCAACTCTGTTGGACTTGTATTTAACTTTTTTGTTTGTTTGTTTGTTCTTGAAGTACAGTTTCACTCTAGCCCAGGCTGACCTGGAATTCACTATGTAGTCTCAGAGTGGCCTCAAACTCATAGCGATCCTCCTTCCTCTGCCTCCCAAGTGCTGGGATTAAAGGCGTGCGCCACCACGCCCAGCTGGACTTGTATTTAAATTGTCTAAGTGTTTGCCCTTTAAAAATAAATCTATTGGATTTTCTGCCGCAAGCAGGCTGGTGTTGCTATCGGAAGATTGTGTGAAAAATGTGATGGCAAATGTGTGATCTGTGACTCCTATGTGCGTCCCTGCACTCTGGTGCGCATATGTGATGAGTGTAACTATGGATCTTACCAGGGCCGCTGTGTGATCTGTGGAGGCCCTGGAGTCTCAGATGCCTATTATTGTAAAGAGTGCACCATTCAGGAGAAGGACGTCTTGGTAACAGCGTCTGACTTGTAGAAGCACGGTACAGCACATACAGAACACGGTGCTGCCCATAAATTATTCCTAGGATCCCCCTCCCATACGTAAATATTGGGTTCTCCTGCAGAGTAGAGAGATGGTTGCCCAAAGATTGTCAATTTGGGGAGCTCTAAGACAGATCTGTTCTATGAACGCAAAAAATACGGCTTCAAGAAGAGGTGATTGATAGGAGGCTCCTTCCTCCTGCCATCAAGCTGCTGCAGCTGCCAGAAAAAAAAACGCCTACTACTACCAGCAGAAAGGGAGCCGAGCCTGGAGAGTCACCAGAAGCTCCTGCTCCTGGACTGGCCCCTTGCCACCCTTTCTTTCCCTCGTCCAGGTGGGTGGGGATGGAAAAGGATTCTTCATAAAGCACTCTGGCCAACTGTTCCAAGAAAAACTGATAGCTTAGTTCCTAATTTGTTTTTGAATTTGAGAAGCAAGACTGTGCTCTTCACATTAACATGTTCTTTCTATACCAAGAGCATAACAGAAATAATATACTTCCAGCCTTCTGTTTGAGTTGTTGTCTGTGATGCCAACCCCAGCGAAAAGTGTCTCCTTGCAGCAGCTCTGGTGGCAGTTGTCCTTGATGACCCTCTGGCAGGGAGCCACCAGAACAATAAACGTGACGGGAATATTTAATCTTTTTTTTTTTTTTTTTTTTTTTGGTTTTTTTTTGAGGTAAGGTCTCACTCTAGCCCAGGCTGACCTGGAATTCACTATGGAGTCTCAGGGTGGCCTCGAACTCATGGCGATCCTCCTACCTCTGCCTCCCCAGTGCTGGGATTAAAGGCGTGCGCCACCACGCCCGGCTTGGGAATATTTAATCTTAAAAAGCTTGCCAGATGGTGCTGGGTTCATGTTCTTTTCCTTCGAAAAATTGGAAACTTTCTGTTGTTGCTATTGTTTTAATAAAGTTGGTGTTTATTTTCTGGTAAAAAAAAAAAAAAATCTATTATAAAACCAAAAGAAGCCGGGCGTGGTGGTGCATGCCTTTAATCCCAGCATTCAGGAGACAGAGGTAGGAGGATCGCCTTGAGTTCGAGGCCACCCTGAGACTCCATAGTGAATTCCAGGTCAGCCTGGGCTAGAGTGAGACCCCACCTCGAAAAACCAAAAAAAAAAAAAAAAAAAAAAACAAAAGAAAATATTTCTTTAAATTTTTGTTTATTTATTTGAGATAGAAAGAGGCAGAGAGAGAGAGAGAATGGGTACACCAGGACCTCTAGCCACTGCAAAGGAACTCCAGACACATGTGCCACCTTGTGCATATGGCTTACATGGGTCCTGGGAAATCAAACCTGGGTCCCTTGGCTTTGCAGGCAAAAGCCAGATGCCCAAGGCATGCCACCATGGAGTTCGTTTGCAGTGGCTAGAGACCCCAGTGCTCCTATTCTCTCTCTATATGTCTCTTTCTCTCTCAAATAAATAAATTAAATATTAAAAAACAACGACAAGGGCTGGAGAGATGGCTTAGCGGTTAAGCGCTTGCCTGTGAAGCCTAAGGACCCCGGTTCGAGGCTCGATTCCCCAGGACCCACGTTAGCCAGATGCGCAAGGGGGCGCACACGATCTGGAGTTCCGTTTGCAGTGGCTGGAAGGCCCTGGCGTGCCCATTCCCTCTCTCTCTCTCTATCTGCCTCTTTCTCTGTGTCTGTCACTCTCAAATAAGTAAATTAAAAAAAAAAAAAAAAAAAAAACGACAAGGCAAAGGGGGCCCCTTCTCTAGCCACAGCTCATTTGCATATACATTCTCTTCTCTGCTGGGATTCACACCACCTCTTTCTTGCTAGGCAAACCTTTTCATCCTTAGCATCACACATTCAAGCTCCCTGACCACCTCCCCCAAGAAAACAGGGTCCCCTTTTGCAGTAGCATGTCCGCCTCCACCACCATGGCCTACTTGGGCTGTCATATTTGACGGAGGGAGAGACAGGGGTGGGAGGAGGGTATATGGGTGTGCCAGGATTTTTTTTTTTTTTTTTTTACACTTTGTACATCTGGCTTTATGGGAAAGTGAACCTGGACAGGCAGATTTGGAAGTAAGAGCATTTAACCACTGAGCCATTTCCCCAGCTCACCCTCCCCCCCCGACACTCCTCCTCTTCCTCCTCCTTCTCCTTCTTCTTTTTGACTTTTTTTGTTTTTTGTTTGTTTGGTTTTTCGAGGTAGGGTCTCACTCTAGCAGCATGTTTGCTCCAGTGTCTTCTGCCTCCTCCAGCTGGGTCTGTCTTCACCGTTCTAGGCCCAGGCACCACACCAGCTTGAATCTTCTCACACACATGAAGATGGTGAGAAGCCTGAGTCCTGGAGAGGGGAACCCCCCAACTCATTTAGTTCCCCACAACCCTGAGAAGATCTTGTCTGGAGAAAGTAAGCTGAGTGCGGAAGTCCCACGGCCACGAAGAGGCTGAGACCTGTGCAATTTGTAGCAAAAGTTCCCTTTCATAGACCACAGGGGCCTTCCATACTAGACCTCCTATCTGTCTTTCTTTCCTTCTTCCTTTCTTTCCTTCTTTCCTTCCTCTCTCTCTCTCTTTTTCTTTTTCTTTTTCTTTTTTCAAGGTAGGGTCTGACTCTAGCCCTGGCTGAACTGGAACTCACTCTGTAGCTCCAGGATGGCCTTGAACTCACAGAGATCCTCCTACCTCTATTTCCCAAATGCTGGGATTAAAGGCTTGTGCCACCATACCTGGCTCTAAACTCTGGTTTTTACTTTAGTTTGTGTCTCCTCTAGCACCCCTAGGTCACTAGGGTCAAGGCTGAGAGCAGGTAGGTGGCACAGGTGAAGGGCCACCAATCTTGACTCAAGGTCACTTCTCCTGGCTGGAAGAGAGGGTACTTCACAGCCACGTGCCTGTGCTCCACAAGGCAGACCCAGGGCTGAGGAGGAGAAGGAGCCCCTGAGGCAGGTCCTAGTTTCTGACTCTCTTATTTAGGGTGTTGCTGGCAAACAGTAGTTAGCCCAAGAGACAGGGCAGCACCAGTGTGTGTGGATTACCCAAGTGGCCTTCCAGCTGCAGCGCTGGGACCACAGAAGGTGGCCCAGAGGAAGTGCTGGGCAGCAGGAGCGAAGGGGAAACAAATAAGATGGATGGGAAAGAGAGAAGAAAGTGAGGAACCGAAAAGAACTTTCTGTTCAAGGGGGGCCAGAGAGTGTCGGGCTCAGCGAGGAGCTTGGCCTTTGCTCTAAAGGCTTTGGGGTGAAGAGTCAGAGGAAGTAAGTGGCATTTTAGCAAGTCTGGTCATGCAGAGGTATGTTCAGCATTCAGTGAGACATGCCCGGCTCAGTGAGACATTTCTTTCACCAAGGCTCAGAAGTGTCCCACCACGCCCGGCTAAAAAATAAATATATGTATTTTTAAAAAAGAATGTAAGAGCCGGGCGTGGTGGTGCACGCCTTTAATCCCAGCACTCGGTAGGCAGAGGTAGAGGATCACCGTGAGTTCGAGGCCACCCTGAGACTCCATAGTGAATTCCAGGTCAGCCTGGGCTAGAGTGAGACCCTACCTGGAAAAAAAAAAAAAAAAAAAAGAATGTAAGAGCCAAAGGAAGGGAAGGACTGCTTACAGTGCAGTCTTCTAGACACAAGGTAACCTTAATATTCATGCCCTTACACAGGTTGACACTACCTACATAAGACCTGCATAACAGTAACAGCAAAATAGAACCCAAGAGTTTGAAGCCAGCCTGAGAAATTAAAGAAACTATCTCAATTTAAAAAAAGGGTATGGTGCACACCTTTAATCCCAGTACTCAGGAGGATCGCCATGAGTTCAAGGCCACCCTGAGACTACATAATGAATTCCAGGTCAGCCTGAGCTAGAGACCCTACCTCGGAAACAAAAAGGGGGGGGGGATTGCTACAGAGACGACTCAGAGGTTAAGATGCTTGGCTGAAAATCCTAATGACCCAGGTTCAATTCCTCAGGACCCACGTAAAGCCACCACAAAGTAGCACATGGGTCTGGTGTTAGTTTGCAGTGGCTGAAAGCCCTGGTGTGCCCATCCTCTCTCTGTCGGGCTCTCTTCTATCTCTCCCTGCTTGCAAATAAATAGATAATTTATTTTTCGAGGTAGGGTCTCACTCTAGCCCAGAAATTCACTATGCACTCTCAGGGTGGCCTCAAACTTCAGGTGCTCCTTCTGCCTCTGCCTCCCCTTCCCAAGTGCTGGGATTAAAGGTGTGCACTACTTGGCTTACTAAATAATAGAAGTTTTTTTTTGTTCCTTTGGTTTTTCAGGGTAGGGTCTCACTCTAGCCCAGCCTGACTTGGAATTCACTCTGAATTCTCAGGATGACCTCAAACTCACAGCAATCCTCCTACCTCTGCCTCCTGAATGCTGGGATTAAAGGCGTGCACCACCATGCCCAGCTATGGTTTTTTTTTTTTTTTTTTGAGGTAAGATCTCACTCTGCAGCCCAGGCTGACCCAGAATTTACTATGTAGTCTCAGGGTGGCCTGGAACTCAGAGTGATCCTCCTACCTCTGCCTACTGAGTTCTGGGATTAAAGGTGTGCACCACCATGCCTGTTTTTTGTTTTTTTTTTTAATTCCTTTGTTTTTGTTTCTGTTTCTGAGGCAGAGTCTCCTTATGTAGACCAGTCTAGCCTCATACTTCTGATCGTTCTGTCTCAGCCTATTTATTTATTTATTTGCGAGAGAGAGAATGGACACAGCAGGGCCTTTACCACTGTAAACAAATTCCAGACATATTTCCAGGCATGGTGGCATGCACGCCTTTAATCCCTGTGAGTTCGAGGCCAGCCTGAGACTACATAGTGAATTCCAGGTCAGCCTGAACTAGAGTGAGACCCTACCTCAAAAAGCAAAACAACAACAAAAAGTTTGGGGCTGGAGAGATGGCTTAGCGGTTAAGGTACTTGCTGACAAAGCCAAAGGACCCAGGTTCAATTCCCCAGGACCTATGTAAAGCTGGATGGACAAGGTGGCAAATGAATCTAGGATTTGTTTGCAGTGGGTACAGGAACTGGTGCACCCATTCTCTCTGTACTTGCCAATTTTTTTTCTTTCTCTCTCAAATAAATAAATACATAAAAATTAAAAAAAATTCCAGACACATGCTCAACTTTATGTATCTGGCTTAACATGGTTACTCAGGAATTGAACCCAAGCCAGTAGGCTTTGCAAACAAGTGCCTTTAACCACTAAGCCATCATCCCAGCCTCCTTCACCTCTTGGGCACTATGATTAGAGGCCTCTGCCACCTGGTCTTACCACTTTGGACACACCCGAAAACAGCACAGACAACCTCAAGTGGGACTTATGTTCACATGGGGGATGGGCAGCCAAACCATGGACAGGGCATTGCAAATACCTGACATTATGGCAAAGAAGGTAGGTATGAGCCAGGTGTGGTGGTGTACACCTTTAATCCCAGCACTCGGGAGGCAGAAGTAGGAGGATGGCCATGAGTTTGAGGCCACCCTGAGAATACAGACTGAATTCCAGGTCAGCCTGGGCTAGAGTGAAACCCTACCTGGAAAAACAAAAACAAAAAAAGTAGGGACCACTACCCTAGGCCTTAAACTTCTACCTGCCAAAGCATGATTTGCTTCCCTCTGCCTACATCCTGTAGTCTCTCAGGAGCTTTGTCATGAAATACCACAAGCCAGAATGTGCTTGAAGGGTTAATAGACTTCTCTGAAAACTAAATGGAACTAGAGTTAATAACTATACCTAAGACCAGTAAGCAATAAAAAACTTCAGAAGCTCTAAGGGGATATAAATAAGTCATATGGAGACCTACTTTTTTGTACAGTGGAACACACAGGATCCATTGATAGCAAATTTTCAGTGCCAGGGATGGGATACCTTCCAGTGAGTTGTTGGCCAGGGAGGTCCCTGATGCCCCCAAAATATTACAGGCCATTGCTGAGGCCCTTGGCTTCCCACCAGGAATAGATAGTAAGACCCTATTGCTGAAGACCCCACATACTTGGACTGCAAGACCACTGAGAAATCCTGCTGGAACTGAGCTGAAAACCTCCTCTGTGTAGATCAGCTGACAGAAAGCTGGAAGAAGCTATGCTGCATGCAGCACTATGGGAGAGAGAAGTCATCAGTGGAGATACTAAACAGTGGACACTACAAGCCTTAAGTTTGGCCAGCCAGGCCAAATGATCCAATGGGTGCAATAGTGGCACGTCTGTTATGGGGGAAAACCGATTGCTTTCTAACTGGTCTGGAGGCCTGCTCCATAGGAGGGAATACATCCTGATACTGAAAACCTACAACAGGGGTAGTCATGAGCCCTAGGGGTGTAACGTCTGCTGGTATCTGGCTAAATGTATACACTATGCTCACCAAACTGCCCAGTAAGTACTTCTTTTAATGTTTATACCCATATATTAATGCTACTCTCACTTTTGGTTAGAGAAGCTTCATTTTTCAGATGGCAGTGACCTTGGGATGACTCAGAAGGCATCATGGTGCTGAGAAGAAGTGACAGAGGAGTGCTCAGCACTGAAATATCTCTATCACACCTTCCAGGGCTCAGGGTCCATTGCAGAAGAGGTGGCAGAAAGAATGTAAGAGCCAAAGGAAGGGTAGGACTCCTTACAGTGTGCTCCTCCAGACACAAAATGGCCTGGATATCTATGATCTCACAGTGCCTGACACTACCTACACAAGACCATCATAATAGGAGGAAAAGATTATGACATCAAAATAAAAGAGAGACTAATTGAGAGGAGGAGGGGATATGAAAGATAGTAGAGTTTCAAAGGGGAAAGTGGGGGAGGGAAGGAATTACCATGGGATATTGTTTATAATTATGGAAGTTGTCAATAAAAACAAAAACAAAACTTCAGAAGCATGGCCTTGACAGGCCTGTCTACTCCTGAATGATAAACTAAACTTCCCTTAGCTCAGAAGACCTTGAGGGAACAGAAATTATCTGGTGGGTTACCCTCCCTAGACAATTTGGCTAAAAAAACTTATTCTGAGCAAGGACACAAATAACTACAGTTCCTTATCTATTTCCCTTGGATCTGCAGCTGGTACAGTCTGTTTTTCTTACGATCCCCCTTATAAGCTTGCACCCCAGCCTGGCCCAGTGCTTCAGCCTTCATCCCAAGGGAAAGCTGAGGCCCCTCGCTGTTTCTCTCAATAAACAGTCTGTCTGTAGAGATCAAGTCCAGTGTTTTCTTTTGCTTTTCTCTTATACTTTCCTTAGATTCTGGTGCTGTCTCAGACACCCCTCTGGGGCTTTTGGGTTGCGCACACCCCTTCCTCTCTCCTTCTCTCCACCTCCCTGCCATTGTTTCACTCTCTCAGGAATAGAAAAACTCACTGTGCTTACTCTCTGAACTACACAGCCACCTGTGACCTGAAACCTCCAGTCTTTCCTTCTTGATACCTGGGTCTTCTTCCTTTTCTTCTTTTCACCCTCTCCCACCGGACTTTTGAACTCTAGACTAGAGGCCTCTCGCCATGTTATCCGCTTCATCCACACCCTCATCAAATTACAACTTCAGGCAAGGTATTCCTTCTCTGTCTGTGGTGGAGGCATCCCATCCCAGACCTTAGAAACTCTGGGAATCTCTCAGTTTTCGGTCCGTGGACGATCGGAGAATCCTGGAGCCTCTCACATGTCCTTCCACTGGACAGCAAGCCTTATGAGTGTGAAGTTGCTCCCTCCTAAACCTTGGGTTTCATTTGCCCTCCCTAAGCCTGGGAGATGTGCCTGGTGAGACTGGCCACTCTAGTCCTTGTCCTCCAAAATGGGCTCTAAATTATCTGTTCCAAAAAAATACTCCATTTGCATGTCTCAAGGCTAATTTAAAGAAGCTCAAACTTCCTGAGCTCCTTCCTGCCAAATTACTCCAGCTCTCTGTTCAAATTTGGCTGCAATATTCCTTAGATAATGGCCACTGCTGGCCTGAATTTGGTACCTTTGATTTTAATATTCTTTTTTTTTTTTTTTTTTTTTTTTTGGTTTTTCGAGGTAGGGTCTCACTCTAGCCCAGGCTGACCTGGAATTCACTATGGTGTCTCAGGGTGGCCTCGAACTCACAGCAATCCTCCTACCTCTGCCTCCCAGTGCTGGGATTAAAGGCGTGCGCCACCACGCCCGGCGTTGATTTTAATATTCTTATTGATCCTTTGTACTTCTTGTTCTACCTACCAAATTCTTCTCTGTCACCAAAACCCCTCTAAAATCCTGCCCCTTCTAAAACTCTATCCCCCCACACACAGTTCTGAGGGTCTCTCCCTCTCACTCCAAATTCAAGCCATTTCACTAAATTAAATACAAACTCTACCCTCTTAAAGAAACTCCTGTCTTTACTGGGCCTCTTTAACTTATTCTATATATGGATATCTAATTTTTATCTCCTTGCTAAAAGTTAAAATCACTAAACAGCTTCTAGGGTTTCTCCTTTCTTTTCCCTTTCCTTCTTTTCATTACAAGCCACCAAAGGAAAAAAAAATGCCAATTTAAAATTCAAACCACTGGCTATTGCCCTGTTAAGATTAAGGCCTCACCAATTTAAAACATAACTAAAATCTTAAAAGGGTGTCTCTCCATGTTTCATGTTGTCATGTCTAATGTTGGCCAACCATGTCATGTCATGTGTTTTGTTTCTTTTTTTTTTTTTTTTTTTTTTTTTGTTTTTTCAAGGTAGGTTTTTTTGGTTTTTCACACTAGCCCAGGCTGACCTGGAACTCACTATGTAGTCTCAGGATGGCCTTGAACTCACAAGTATCCTCCTACCTCTGCCTCCTGAGTACTGGGATTAACGGTGTGTGCCACAGCCCAGCTTCTATGTTTTATTTAGTCTGTCCTTATGTGTGACTAAATTTGTGATTAATTGTTCCAATGTTTATGGTCATTAAATGTTCTGGTGCTCATATATTTTAAGATGATGTTAAATTATTAAAACCAAGTTTACAATATATTTAAAATAATTAACCTCTATGTTTTTGACAACATGCTTGTTCATGCTTACTACAATAATAGACATATTTGTATACCAAATTCTAATCTTACTTTTACAGAAAGAAATGTGTTTTTGGATCAAAAAAGATCTTATACAGTAAAAAGATTGTTATAAGGTATGTTATTAAAAAGATATAAAAAGGGGCTGGAGAGATGGCTTAGTGGTTAAGTGCTTGCCTGTGAAGCCTAAGGACCTCTGTTCGAGGCTCTATTCCCAGGACCCACGTTAGCCAGATGCACAAGGGGGTGCACGCATCTGGAGTTCGTTTGCAGTGGCTGAAGGCCCTGGCGCGCCCATTCTCTCTCTCTCCCTCTCTCTGTCTGTCACTCTCAAATAAATAAAAAAATTAAAAAAAAAAGATATAAAAAGGTTATGAGACTTAAACCAAAAAAGTTTTGGGATGCCTATGTTAAACTGGGTTATCTTAAAAGTTTTTATTCTTGCCCGGCATGGTGGCACACGCCCTTAATCCCAGCACTTGGGAGGCAGAGGTAGGAGGATCACCATGAGTTCGAGGCCACCCTGAGAATACACAGTGAATTCCAGGTCAGCCTGGGATAGAGTGAGACCCTACCTCAAAAAAAAAAAAAAAGTTTTCTTTCTCTCTCTCTCTTTTTTTTTTTTTTTTCAGGTAGGGTCTTGCTCTAGTCCAGTCTGACCTGGAATTTACTATGTAGCCTCTGAGTGGTCGTGAATTTGGCAATCCTCTCACCTCTGCCTCCCAAGTGCTGGGATTAAAGGCATGCGCCACCACACCTGGCTTCATTCTTAATACTTTTTTCTCACCTTTAATTATTCATATAGTTCAGACTTTACTCTTTGTAATAAGTTGATACATTTATTTATATTGTCATGTTTCAATCAAAATTAAATTAAACTATACCTATATTTCCTACTGTTAAACTTTGGCTTCTGAAAAAAAACTAAATGTTTAACAAAATCAAGTTTTTTTTTTTTTGTTTGTTTGTTTTTTCAGGTAGGATCTCACTCTAGCTCAGGCTGACCTGGAATTCACTATGTAGTCTCAGGGTGGCCTCAAACTCACCATGATCCTCCTACCTCTACCTCCCAGTGCTGGGATTAAAGGCGTGCACCACCACGCCCGGCTTAAAATCCATTAAAAAAAAAATTGTTTTTGTCTTTTCTTTCCTCCTCCTCCTCCTCCTTCTTTTTTCCCAAGGTAGGGTTTCACTCTAGCCCAGGCTGACCTGGAATTCACTATGTAATCTCAGGGTGGCCTCGAACTCATGGCGATCCTCCTACCTCTGCCTCCCAAGTGCTGGGATTAAAGGCGTGCGCCACCACGCCTGGCTTTTATTTTTATTTATTTATTGGAGAGAGAGATACAAAAGTGGGCAGGTAGAGAGAGAATGGATGCTCCAGGGCCTCCAGCCACTGCAAATGAACTTCAGATGCATGTGCCCCCTTGTGCATCTGGCTTATGTGGGTCCTGGGAAGTTGAACCTGGGTCCTTTGGCTTTTCAGGCAAACACCTTAACCACTAAGCCATCTCTCCAGTCCAAGATTCATTCTGAATAGTTAGTCTCAGTCAAGGTTTTACTTAAGTAATTGACTCATTTCTTGTATCTTAAATTCACTACTTATAGATATATTGATACTTAAGACATGTTCTCTGCCTCCCGAGTGCTGGGATTAAAGGCATGCTCCTTTTTTTTTTTTTTTTGGTTTTGTTTTTTTGAGGTAGGGTTTCACTCTAGCCCAAGCTGACCTGGAATTCACTATGTAGCCTCAGGGTGGTTCCCTCTTGGGGATTTTTCCATCTGCTGACAAAGTTTTAGTTCCTCAGCAATGAACTCTTATAGTAACTCAGTGAATCAGTTCAACTTTTAGCTTCTTTTCTACCACGTCCCCTCCTCTTTATAACACCTTATGATTTTGTATGTAATGGCTGGCACACCTGGTGTATTGCCTGTATTTTAATTATTTCCATCCTAGAGTGGATCAACCTTGACAGAGCATTTAGAACATAGGATTTCTTTTAAACATTTTTTAAAAGTTTTATTTATTTATTTATTTATTTGAGAGAGTCAGAGCCTGAGACAGACAGACAGAAAGAATGGATGCGCCAGGGCCTCTAGTCACTGTAAACGAACTCCAGACACATGCACCCCCTAGTGCATCTGGTTTATGTGGGTCCTGGGGAATCGAACAGAGGTTTTTTGGCTTTGCAGGCAAGTGCCTTAACTGCTAAGCCATCTCTCCAGCCCAGAACATAGGATTTTTTGTTTGTTTGTTTTTCAAAGTAGAGTCTCACTCTGGCCCAGGCTGACCTGGAATTCACTATGTAGTCTCAGGGTGGCCTTGAACTCATGGAGATCCTCCTACCTCTGCCTCCTGAGTGCTGGGATTAAAGGGGTGCACCACCATGCCCGGCGGAACATAGGATTTTTAACATGAGTCCAGCATAATTATTATGAGAGGCCCCATTAAATAAGCTAGCCAGTGTCCCCATGTAGTCCACCTAGGGGGTAGGCCCAAGGTCTGGGGTACATTAGTTGTAAGACCTCCAGAATCTTGGGTAAACATGACCTTGAGGGCCAAGCATGTGCCAGTTGTATTGGGAACACTGACAGTTACCATTAAATCTTGCCACATCTTGTTCGTTCACTTACCCCTCCCCTTGGCTATGAAAACTATAAAATGGAAATAAAATTTCAGCTGGGGCCAGAGCTTCTTTGGAGGGCTACCTCAAGCTCTTTGGCCCCGGGGAAATAAACTCCTGTACTTTCATTCATACTGGCATTGGACAGAAATTCCAGAGAATTTCTACAACAGTGCCCCCAGGGCCTCTGTATCAGGAAATTGCAGTTGGGGGTCCTGGGTTTGCATCTTGACTGTTGCCTGCCCGGGTAGGAAGTTCCCAGGGGATGTTACTACTAGTGTTGGTCAGGGCATGTAGATATTTTTGTTTGGCCTGTGACACTGACTAATTGCACACGAAAATGGGGGCTACCTTGCTCCTAATCTCCATCAAAACCGTTGAGTCAGACTCAGCTCTGCATGTAAACATTTGAGAAGTCTTTTGTCCAAGACTGTGTAATACAAGGTGAACTTGGCTTGTTGTGGACTGGAGCTAATTAATATATGTGTTTCTTCTTCCGAGCCCTTGACGTGCTCAAATATAAGGTCAGGATGTCTGTGTGACAAGCAGAACAACTCTCCTACCTCTGCCTCCTGAGTACTAGGATGGTGTGCCCACCCCCGCAAAAAGTTGCTTTTCTTTGCCTCTTGCAGGCAAGAAGTGAGGGGGCCATGCTGACATCTGGGTGAGGAAAGCTGTACCCACAGGGCTGGGGAAGGCACATGCCCTGAGCCTTGGAGGACCAACTGAATCCCCAGTAGATGCAGAAGATTGAGTCAAGGGACAGAAGTAAATTCAAAGGTGATAGGAGAGGGCCTGGCCAAGGTAAGACTGCTGTCACTTCGAGGTAGGGTCTCACTGTAGCCCAGGGAGACCTGAAATTTACTATGTACTCTCCGGGTGGCCTCAAACTCACGGTGATCCTCCTGCCTGTGCAAACGCCGCTACATCCAGCTCAAATTCTTTTTCTCGCGTCTCTTTCCCTGGGAGAGATTCCTGCTAGTTGCTGAGTGGCGGGGGTGGGGGTGGGGTGTTCCACAGGCCCCATCTACTGGTAGTCTCTGGAACTGCACCTCTTCCCAGGGCAAAGATGCACACCTCAGAATCCAAGCTTCCAGATGATTTTGTGCCCTGGAGACAAAAAAACTCCAAGAGCATCCAAGACGTTGTCACAATCTCATCACATGCCAGGGGCTTCAGTCCACCCCACCTTATCCCTGCTTCTTCAGTTACCTCTACTTGTGAGACGTGACTTTATTTTGGGAGTTCAAATTCAAACCCCCCAAACCTGAGCTTTACTTAAAGAAATTGAGGGGCTGGAGAGATGGCTTAGCAGTTAAGCTCTTGCCTGTGAAACTTAAGAACCCCGGTTCAAGGCTCAATTCCCCAGACCCACATAAGCCAGATGCACAAGGTGGCGCATGTATCTGGAGTTCATTTGCAGTGGCTGGAGGCCCTGATGTGCCCATTCTCTCTCTTTCTCTCTCTCTCTCTGACTGTTGCTCTCAAATAAATTAAAAAAAAAAAAAAAAAGAAATTGAAATAAAACAAGATTGAGTGGGGCATGCCTTTAATCCCAGCACTCTGGAAGCAGAGGTAGGATACTTGCTGTGAGTTCGAGGCCGCATTGAGACTACAGTAGTGAATTCCAGGTCATTCTCAGATAGAGTGAGATCCTACCTCTAAAAACCAAAATACAAACTTGTGGTGGCTCATGCCTTTAATCCCAACACTTGGGAGGCAGATGTAGAGGATCTCTGTGAGTTCAAGGCCAGCCTGAGAGTGCATAGTGAATTCCAGTTCAGCCTGAGCTAGAGTGAGACCCTGCCTCAAAAAAAAAAAAATTATTTATTTGAGAGACAGAAAGAGGCAGGTAGAGAAAGAGAATGGGCTTGCCAGGGCCTTCAGCCACTGTGAACAAATCCAGATTCATGCGTCACCTTGTGCATCTGGCTTTACATGGGTACAGGGGAATCAAACATGGGTCCTTAGGCTTCGCAGGGAAGGGTATTAACCACTAAGCTATCTCTCTGGCTCAGCAGCTAAGCTTTTATTTATTTATTTGAAACTACACTTGATCTTAGCCAAAAGGCCAAGAAGCAATTATTTATTTGAGAGAGAGAAAGATGCAGATAGAGAATGGGCATGCCAGGGCCTCCAGCCACAGCTAACAAACTCCAGATGCATGTGCCACCTGTTGTATCTGTCTTACATGGGTACTAGGGAATTGAACCTGGGTTCTTAGGCTTCACTGGCAATTGTCTCAAACTTAGTTAGGCCATCTCTCCAGCCCAGCCAAGCTTTTATATGTATTTTTTTCCCTTTTTTTTTTTTTTCCCCGAGGTAGGGTCTTATTCTGTCCCAGGCTGACTTGGAATTAAACTATGTAGTCTCAGGGTAGCCTCGAACTCACAGCAATCCACCTACCTCTGCCTGCTAAATGCTGGGATTAAAGGCGTGTGCCACCATGTCTGGCTTGTCTTTCATTTTGATGTCAGTGTCTTTTCCTCCTATTGAGGTCTTGTGAAGGCATTGCTAGGCACTACGGGGTTGTGGATATTGAGGCCAATTTTTGTCTGGACATTTGCATTGTAAGGTGTCTTTTGGCTCTTACATTCTTTCTGCCACCTCTTCCGCAATGGACCCAGAGTCTTGGAGATGTTTCAGTGCTGAACACTCCACTGTCACTTCTCAGGACTATGTTGCCTTCTGGGTCATCCCAGTGGTCACCGTCATCTGAAAAGAGAAGCTTCTCTAACCAAAAGTGAGAGTGGTGTTAATATATGCACTAAGTGTAGTGCTTTTAGGGCAGTTTGGTGAGCATAATATATGCATTTAGCCAGACAAGAGCAGGCTTTTACACCTTTACACCCCTAAAGCTCATGCCCTCCCCCACTATATGCTTTCGATTTTCAGTACCAGGCATGTATTCCCTCCTATAGAGCCGACCTCCAGTCCAATTAGAGAGCAGTTAGTTTCCCCCAGAAGACATGCTACTATTGCACCCATTTGTTCATCTGGCCTGTCTGTCCACTGTTTTCATAGCTGATAACGTCTGTCTCCCATAAGGCTGCATGCAGTGCAGCTTTTCCTGGCTTTCAGTCAGTTGGTCTACAGGGAGGTTTTCAGTCAGCCCCCGTTTGATTTCTCAGTGACATTGCTGCCTAGGCCATGTCCAGCCAAGCCTTTTATTTTTGGTTTTTCGAGGTAGGGTCTCACTCTAGCCCAGGCTGACCTGAAATTCACTGTGTAATCTCACGGTGGCCTTGAACTCATGGTGATCCACCTACCTCTGCCTCCCGTGTGTCTCACCGTATAGTCCTAGCCACTGCAAATGAACTCAGATACATGTGCCACCATGCGCATCTGGCTTACATGGGATCTGGAGAATCGAACCTGGGTCCCTAGGCTTCACAAGCATGCACCTTAACCACTAAGCCATCCTCCTGGATAGAGGAGTCTCACTTCCCTGCTGAGCCCTCATGGATAAGTTATTTAGTGCCTGAGCCTGGTTTCTCACGGGTTAAATGGGCATAATGCCAGGTTCCTGTTAGGGTATGAAAATTAAATGATGTGCTGTGTGTATGGCAGGAAGGAAGGTGCTCTGAAAGACAGTTAAGTTACTGAGTAGATTTCACTGAGAAAGGTACTGTCCTCAAATTGGACTTATCTTCCCAACCCTGTGAAGTCAACATTTTGCAGAGTTCATGGATTTCTGCTCTTCAGAAGGCTGCTTTTGCTGAGTCTTCTCATCCACTTGACAAATGTATGGCAGTGTGGGGATTAGAATCTAATTTCCACAATTTTCACGGGCCATCTTTTTTTTTTCCCCCCTGGTTTTATGAGGTAGGGTCTCACTCTAGCCCAGGCTGACCTGGAATTCACTCTGTAGTCTCAGGGTGGCCTCAAACTCATGGCAATCCTCCTACCTCTGCCTCCTGAGTGCTGGGATTAAAGGCGTGCGCCACCATGCCCAGCTTCATGGGCCATCTTTATTGGATGGCAGAGAACTTACCAAGCCACAGGGCTGAGATGTTTCTAGATGGTGACAGACTCAGACTGGACCCAAATGACAAAAGTTACATTTAATTTACAATGTAATAAACGGTACAGGTAAAAAGCTACACACAAAGCGTGAAAAGGCCTATTACACAAATGTACAAAGCTCTGTACAAAGCTCACCCCAATGTTCCTACCTTTGTCTCCTGAGCTAGCCAGCTCTAGTCTTGAGCTCTGAACAATGAGAACTCTCACCCGAGGGCGGGGATCTCCAAACCAACAGCCAAACACTCCTCTTAAAAGACATCAGGTCCTTGCAAAGAATAGTCTCTTCCTGCTTACTCGGCATTTGCCCTAACTGGTCATACCCTTTAAAAAATTGCTTTTATTTATTTTTCGAGGTAGGGTTTCACTCTAGCCTAGACTGACCTGGAATTCACTATGCAGTCTCAGGGTGGCCTCAAACTCATGGCGATCCTCCTACCTCTGCCTCCTGAGTGTTGGGATTAAAGGCGTGCGCCACCACGCCTGGCTAAAGATTGCTTTTATAACACTCGTGAAAGGAATCATGATGCCTCAGCGGTGAGGACATACTCTGGGATTAAGTGAGAAACTGGGCAAGTGGAGTGCTCAAGATGGATGAGAAAAACAGGTTAAGTCCAAACAATACTGCAACTTAACTCGAAGCCTGTGCCTATGGCACTGGCTACAGATGAAGGGAAATCAAAATGGCCTCATCCAACAAAAAGGACAAGAGGGAAGCCTAACCACTGGACCTCAGTACCGCCGAGACTTGCAGAGTTTGCACCTTGACTCAGATGAAGAATGCTAACCAAACTGGGATCCACCGCAACCCTTCTGCTGCATAGGACTTGCAATGTAGTAAATATTAACAAGGCTACTGCCGCCTCTACAGCCCTGGATTTGACCTGGTGTGTGTGACTTCACATGAAAACGATCCTAGAGGGAGAAGGAAGGAGGCACTGGGAAGCCTGGGAGAGCCAGGGCAGTCTACTGGAAAGGACCTCTGAAACCTTCCTCTACACTGAAGGGTTTCTGAAGACTGGTCGTCAAGGGGTAGATCAGCCCCACCCCGTCTCAGTACCACGTGGTTAGGACCCCAGGAGACATTCTGAAAGACGAGACTGCACACATGGAAGTTTTCTCCCTAGTTCATTAGCTCCCCTTGTCACCCTTCCACCCAGTCCCACCCAGTCCTACCCTCTCCACGACCAGAAATATCAAATCAGTAAGGAAGGTGTGGGTTTCTTGCCCGGCCAAGCCTCTTTTGCATATTTCTTCTTCTTGGGTTCGTTTACGGCTTCAGGGTTATAGACTGCAGGGTTTGGTGTTGGGTTCATGTTCACTGCTGATGGTACAACGGGAGTCAAGTCCACATCAGGGGCAAGGTTTGGGTATGGCATGGGCAAACCACCGATGAGCGCTGTCCCATGGATGCCGTGAGGCTGGGAGCCTGCTTCATTGTGTGTGGGGGGCAGGCCCCCATATAGTCCTCCAGTGAAGGCAAAGTTCTGCATGCGTCTGCTTCCTGTCTCCTCCAGGCCCAGAGAGCCAGGGCCCTCCATCCGCTTCTTCTGTGGTTTGATACAAAGAGTGAGAGAACAGAAAAGAGATAAGCAATGAAACACCACTTCTTAACTTTTGAGGTTTAGAAAATTGACATTAGGTCCTTGATGTATAGTCTATTCTACATACCAGCAACCAATTTCATGATTCTGAAATGTTGAGGTTTGAAGAACCCGTAAAGTAGTCATCTAATGTAATGATCCTCAAACTATGTCCCAAAGGAATGCTTTCATCAGCCTACCTCCGCTGCAAAAACTAAGGGCATTGTTTTATTACAGAAAGCAAGCCTATCCAACCAATTTGATATATTCTTTAAAAAAACTTTTTATTTATGTATTTGTACATATGTGTGTATGGACACCAGTCCTCCTACCTCTGCCTCCTAAGGGCTGGGATTAAAGGCATGTGCCACCATGCCTGGGTC
Source organism: Dipus sagitta (assembly GCA_036346955.1). Classification (NCBI taxonomy): domain Eukaryota; kingdom Metazoa; phylum Chordata; class Mammalia; order Rodentia; family Dipodidae; genus Dipus; species Dipus sagitta. The sequence goes on from CM070773.1 coordinate 111,773,367, forward strand.
CCCCTCCCCTTTTTTGGAAGTAGGGTCTTGATCTAGCCCAGTCTGACCTAGAATATGTAGTCTCAAACTCAAGTGTTCATCCTACCTCTGCCTCCTTGGTGCTGGAGGATGTGGCTTACTAGTGGTCTCAGGCTGAGGAGAACTGGCGGCAAATAGACATGGGGAGCCTCCCCCCATTTTAAAACATTTTCTGCTAGGATTAAAGGTGTTTGTCATCATGCCCAGCCCAAGAATTCTTTTTATCTCGACTAGGACAGTGGTTACACATGCCTTGAATCCCAGCACTTGGGAGGCAGAGGCAGGAGGATTGCTGTGAGTTCAAGGCCACCCTGAGACTATACAGTGAATTCCAGGTCAGCCTGAGCTAGAGTGAAACCTTACCTCAGGAAAAAAAAAAAAAAAAAAAGTCAAAGCCAGGCGTGGTAGTGCACGCCTTTAATCCCAGCACTTGGGAGGCAGAGGTAGGAGGATCGCCGTGAGTTTGAGGCCACCCTGAGAATGCAGAGTGAATTCCAGGTCAGCCTGAGCTAGAGTGAGACCCTACACCTTGAAAAACCAAAAAAAAAAAAAAAAAAAAAAAAAAAACCCTCAAACTATGTAAAATGTTTGCATTTTATTTTATGGACATTATACCACAATAAAATTGACACAAAGGTAAAACTACCTGATGACTTTGTATTTTATTTATTTATTTTTTATTTATTTATTTTATTTATTTGAGAGTGACAGACAGGGAAAGAGGCAGATAGAGAGAGAGAGAGAGGGAGGGAGGGAAGGAGGAAGGGAGGGTAAGAAAGAACAGAGAGAAAAGAGCTCAGGAGAAACTTGTTAGGAATATTATGTTTTCCCACAGAAAAATGTAATGTATTTTTAAGGAGAAAGAGAGAGAGAGAGAGAGAGAAAACAGGAGGATGAGCATGCCCAGGCATAGTGAAGCTGCAAACTCCAGACATGTGCCATTTTGTGTATCTGGCTTTACATGGGTACTAGGGAATTGAACCTAGACAAGCAGGCTTTGCAAGCAAGTGCCTTTAACCATTTAGCCACCTCTCCAGCCCCAGAATATCTCAATTAAAAGAATTTCACTACACTCAGGGCAGTTGGCTCCCTTTTTGACAGATGTACACACAGGGGAGTTCTTCCATACACAGGTTACTTCCACTTTTTGGTTCTTCAACATACCTGACCTTTAAACCTAACCCAGATCTGGACTATTAACTGTGTCAATTCACACATAGAATCCAGTGATCCTGTCTCTGCTTCCTTCAACACTAGGATTATAGTCATACGTGGTCACACCCAACTTTTCATATGGGTGCTAGTGGCTGAACTCAGTACTCTTCTATGGTATTTCAGAATTTCCTAGACATAGACAGCAGGTTTTAATGTTGCACCTTCCTTTACTACCACCTACACTAACTTTTTTTTTTGGTAGTTCTGGGAATCAAACCCAGGTCCTCGCTAAGCACATGCTCTACTGAAAAAAATCGAACCTACCTTGACTGGGACCACTGCAGTTTGCACCATGTTCCGGAAGCGACCAACTGAGGGATCCACATCCTCTGCAAAAAGATATGAGGGCAGAGTTGGGTTAGTACTCTGGGGGGACAAGTGTACTGCACACCAGACAATCATAGTTCATTTAAGCAGAAAGATACAGCAAACACTGAAAGTGTTACTGTGCAAAATCAAACAACCCATAAGGTAGGAACTACTGCAATCACATCAGGTAAATGAGAAATCAGACTGGGGCTTGGAGAGTGGAGCTGGGCTGGGCTAGTTCACCTGTAGGGGAAGGGAGTGGCCAGAACTTCAGCCTTAAGCAGCCAGAAACAGGCCTGTGATTAGACCACAACGAGGTATTGCCTTCCCCAAGTATTTTTTTTTTCCCCATTTCATGCATTTCTCTCATTCAGTGGCAGAGAAAAGTCAGGAGAGGTGGCACACACCTTTAATCCCAGCACTCGGGAGGCAGAGGTGGGATAACTGTGAATTTGAGGCCACCCTGAGACTACATAGTGAATTCCAGGTCAGCCTGGGCTACAGCAAGACCCTACCTCAAAATACAAGCAAGACTTCTACTAATGGTCTGAAGCCCCTGCCCCAGCAGGCTGTGTAAGTGGCTCCCTCTTCATGGCTTACACTTGCATTGAGTGTACCCTACAAAGCTTGTAATGACATTCACTCAGCAGGGAGAAAGAAGCAAGCCCTGGTAAGGGTGTGATTTTCAATCACTCCCTCAAGCCTCATACACTAGTTGTGAGGCATGGAAAGAACAAGTTAAACCACCCACCCACCTGCGAGTTCCTAGTAACAAAGCTGTCCCTTAACAGAGGCACATCAATGAAAACTACCGCACGCCTCCTGTAGCTTACTACCATGGTAGAGAAGGAAGTGCTTCCCTCATAGATGCCATCCATCATTTAGTCATCTGAATTTATGCTTCTTTCTTATCCTTTGCGTGTTTCTGGTGTGTGCATGTGTGTAGAGGTCAGAGGCCAACACTGAGTGTCTTCCTCAATCCCTTTGCACCTTAGGTTTTGAAACAGGGCCTCTCACTGAACCAGGAGCTTGCTGCTTTGGCTAGACTATCTTACTTCTTGTGCTTTCATATTCAGCCTTGGTGAGGGAAACTTTGGATCCAGAGTTGCAGCCAAGTCATCCCTGTATGCTTAGGAAATGTCTGTGGGCATTTCTCTTGAAATGCTTCTGTTATATAGCTTACAGTCCCAAATTTCTATTTATTATATAGTATAAATAGGAACTTATTTAAAATACAAAATCTCACTGGGCATGGTGGCACATGCCTTTAATCCCAGCACTTGGAAGGCAGAGGTAGGAGGATTGCTGTGAGTTCAAGGCAAGTCTGAGACTACAGGATGAGTTCCAGGTCAGCATGGGCTAGAGGGAGAGCCTACCTCAAATAAATAAATACAAAATTATAGCTGGGTGTGGTGGCACATGTCTTTATTCCCCTCACCATTGTAAAAACTACACATACCGTAACACCCTGTATCACCTATCTACCTGTGGACTTGTGATGTAACATCTCAATAAATGATACCACAACATAACAACTTAGCAAACTTAGTGTCTTTCCCTAGAACCTAATGCAAACACTTCATGGACACTTCTGTACACAACAATCTGTAGGTGACTTCCTACAGAAAGGTAAGTTGCCAATGTGATTAATGGTGACAGCAGAAGGTACTCCAGCCTTATAGCTACCAATCCTACTCAGAACCATATAGGCAATAATGGTACTTTATTTTTTTATTTATTTATTTTTTTTTAATTTATTTATTTTATTTATTTTTTTGGTTTTCCATGGTAGGGTCTCACTCTAGCTCAGGCTGACCTGGAATTCACTATTAAGTTTCAGGGTGGCCTTGAACTCAAGGCGATCCTCCTGCCTCTGCCTCCTGAGTGCTGGGGTTAAAGGCGTGCGCCACCACGCCCAGCCTTAATAATGGCATTTTAAAGTGAAGGCAACAAACACTTGTACCTTGAAGTTCCATTATGACACAGACATACTGGGCCAGCACCTCCTTCAGCACATGGGTGTGGAGGGTACTCTGCTGAGTGAACTACACAGAACATCTCTCCTCAGCATAACATCTTTTATCCAAACTGCTGCTGAGAAACATCCCACCTGACCTGTCTGTAGGTGGTGTATGTTACTATCTGAGACTGTAACTGGTGTGTGTGTGTGTAGTTTTGTTTTTTGAGGTAGGATCTCAAGCCGAGGCTGACCTGGCACTTTCTCTTTGGCTCCAAGATGGTCTTGAATTCATGGTGATCCCTCTAGCTCAGCCTCTGAAGTGCTGGGAATAAAGGTGTGCTACCATACAGTGTTTGAGATCATACCTTTTTCATCGTAAGAAACTAAGAGACCTCACCTGGGTTGATGATCTCATCATCTTCACTGAAAGTCACCCTGGAGTTCTTCCTCTTCCTCTTTGGTCTCTGAATGTCCAGATTGCCCTCCTCAATAGTTAGGGTGGAAATCCGCTTGTTATGGGCAGTGTTGAACTCTGTCAGGTTCTAGACCAAGGTTCAGAAAAGAAAGATAGGTGAGTATACACGCAACTTCATGGAGAAAACACTACTAAATAAAGGGCAAGAAGGCATTTGGGGCTTGCTCTGACATCCTGAGGCAGACAAGATTCCCTTCTGCACTGAGAAGATGTACTGTTCTGAGATAGCTTATGCTAACAAGTCTCATCTGAAAAAGGAACATCATCAGTAACTAGTGAACTCAAAATGAAGTTTAGGGCCTTGAGAACAAGTAACCTGAGCAAATATCTTTAAGTTGAAGGAATTGTTGCCTGCCCAGGCTGACCTGGAATTCACTATGTAGTCTCAGGCTGGCCTCAAACTCATGGTGATCCTCCTACCTCTGCCTCCCGAGTGCTGGGATTAAAGGCATGCACCACCATGCCCAGTTTTGGTTTACATTTTTACCTGGAATTCAGCATGTAGTCCCAGGCTGGCCTCAAACAGTGATCCTTCTACCTCAGCCTCCCAAGTGCTGGGATTAAAGGCATGCACTACCACACCCAGCTCTTTTACTTTTCTTTTCTTTTTCTTTTTCTTTTTCTTTTTTTTTGGAGGTAGGTTTTCACTCTAGCTCAGGCTGACCTGGAATTCACTATGTAGTCTCAGGCTGGCCTCGAACTCACAGCGATCCTCCTATCTGTCTCCTGAGTGCTGGGATTAAAGGTGTGTACCACCACGCCTGGCTTCATTGTTGCTTTTTAAAAAATATTATTATTATATTAGAGAGTCTCTATGTGTTTCTGTGTATGGGTGTGCCAGGGCCTCTTACTGCTGCAAGTGAACAACAGATGTATATGCCATTTTGTGCATCTGGCTTTTTGTGGGTACCGGGGAATCAAACTTGGGCTAGTGGCTTTGCAAACAAGTGTGTTTTTGAAGGAAGACCAGCACGTTTTCATGCAGAAAACTACTGCAAGTGAAAATATAATTGAACCTAAAAACTTTTTTTTTTTTTTTTTTTCGAGGTAGGGTTTCACTCTAGTCCAGGCTGACCTTGAACGCAAGGCAATTCTCCTACCCAAGTGCTGGGATTAAAGGTGCATGCCACCACACCTGGCTAAAAGTTGACCCATGTAAACCAGATGTACAAGGTGGCAGTGGCTGAAGGCCCTGGTGTGCCCTTTCTCTCTATCTCAAATAAACAAACAAGTAAATATTTAAAGTATCAAAACATGAAAAAGACAACTGCTTCTTACTCAGTAGCTCTCATTAAAAATTCTTGTTGTGTGTAAGATAGGATCTCACTATGTAGCACAGTCTGGCCTCTGACTCACAGCAACCCTTCTGCCTCAGCCTCTCAAATTCTGAGATTACAGGTGTGACCACCGTGTCTATGGGCACGGCAGGGTCTCTTGCTCTTGCAAATGAACACTAGACACATGCAACACTTTCTGCATGTGGCTTTACATGGGTGCTAGAGAACTGAACCAGGGCCAACAGACTTTGCAAGCAAGCATCTTAAACTGCTGGATCATCTCCCAAACTACCTCCTTTAAAATTCTTAAGAACAGCCAGGTGTAGTGGCACACGCCTTTAATCCCAGCACTTGGGAGGCAAATGTATGAGGATCCTTTAGTTCAAGGTCACCCTGAGACTACACAGTGAATTCCAGGTCAGCCTATTCTAGAGCAAGACCTCACCCTCAAAAAACAAACAAACAAAAAATTTTAAGAACGCTGCCAATGCACTTAATTTTTTTTTTTGAGGTGGGGGGAAGGGTCACTCTAGCCCAGGAGGACCTGGAACTCACAGTGATCCTTTACCTTCTGCCTCCTGAGGGCTGGGATTAAAGGCTACATCATCACTTAATTTTTGTTCAGTGTACTTAATTCTTGGCATTAATATTTTTGACTTCCTTCCTGCACTTGGCCCCAATTCTATTCATAATTACATATCCATCCATTTCTATGATTAACTATGGCCTTAGCACTGCTGACTGCATCTTTCCAATCCACTGGACTTATTCCAATCTGCATTGCAGCTTGAGACACTGCAAAAATCCAGAGGCCCTAGTCTACTGAACTAAAAACAAGGAAGCCTGAAGGGGAAAGAGCAAGTGTGATTACCAGCAAGGTCCTTAGCTATAAAGCAATTTCTACAGACAAAAATGACTTCTATATTCTAAGATCCCTATTGTGCTTTTCTTCTGAACGCCTGGGTAACTGCCTTGGTGAACAGGAATAGTATATGAATGTGGGTGGCTAAAGATATGCTTGCATTTGGTCTATGTGAGCAGGCAAGTTACACCAGTGCTGTGACAGACATGTGAAGAACACCCGTGTCACAAGTTACTGAGGTCAGCCTCTACAAAAGGAAAGTTGGCTGGGGACATAGGCCAGTGGTAGAGCAAGTGCTTGGCATGTACAAGGCCCCAGGTTCAATCCCCAACACCAAAGACTCAGAAAGAAAAAAAAATTAAAGTAAAATTTTAAAAATTCATGCCCTTACACACATCAATGCCTGCAAGGACAGAAGTAGTCTAAATCTATGGAGGCTGGGCATGGTTGCACATGCCTTTAATCCCAGCATTTGGGAGGTAGAGGTAGAAGGATCACTGTGAGTTGGAGGCCAGCCTGAGACTACATAGTGAATTCCAGGGCAGCCTGGGCTACAGTGAGACCACTATCTGGGGGGAAAATGTGGTTAATTACTACTGCACTGGAAAACAAAGCTCTAAGCAGTGGTAAGGAGAGAAAAATGTAATTCTTGATACTGGATTCTAATAGCCATGAAGGAGCACAGGGCTCCCTAGGAGGGTATAGTAGAAAGGAGCCACAGTCATAGCTGGCCAACCAGGCTCAAGAGAAACCCCTGCTAAGTCACCAGTATTTCAAAGTAGGAAGAACAGCTACATACTGCAAAACCAGGATCCCAAAAGACAAAAATATGACATAGTCATGGAATTACATCAAGCTCGGTTTCTTCCTCTGGAAGCCCCAGTAAGCCCTTGAGTTCATCATCCTCTCCACCCATCTTCTCATCTCCTTTCACAGCTGATGGCAAAGTCTGAGGCTTCTCACGTAGTGTGTACGCCCTTGTGGATGCACCGAATGACACCGTGGAATCGATGGGAATTTGTTGAGGCTTGTGAGGTTCCAATCGAATGTGACCCAAGAAAGTGCCGTGTGCTGAGAATAACCAAGTTAGAAACAGAAGGCGAGAAACCAAAAACAGCCTGAGTTTTTATAAAGGAAAAAGCCATCTTTAACTTTTTTATGAGGTTACCATCTCTCCAGCCATTATTTTGCTTTTTTGGTAGTTTTAAAATCATAAATAAGTTTATATTCAGAATTTGGGAAACAAACATACTCTTTCTTTCCTTCTTTCTACCTACCTACCTACCTATCTACCTACCTACCTACCTGGGTGGGGATCAAACCTAGGATCTTCTGCATGCTAGACAAGTACTCTAGCATTGAGCTACAACTCCAGATCTTGATTTTTTTGAGACAGGGTCTTGCTTTGTAGCTCCAGTTGGCTTTGAACTCACGATTTTCCTGCCTCCAAGTGCTGGGATTACAAGCATGTTGCTACCATGCCCAATAGAAAACAAGCTTAAGATGAAAATGTCACTAGGTCCACTGTATCCTCTGTCATGTGTCAAGCAAGAAGGAACACTTCATTGGCGAGCACTGAATCTCTTTCGTGGATTTCGTACACATCTTTAGAGCGGATGCTCCTCCACATCACAAATGACACAGTCTGTCCTCTGCTGCCACACAGATCAGCTCCAGCACAGCAGAAGCCATGCCCCCAAGGCAGAAGAGAAGCGTCATTGTGGTCTGCCCTCTCTAGCTCCATGTCTACAACATGAAAACTGCCGATCTGGTAGTAGTAATGATGCCAATACAGTTGCAATGCAAGGCAAACCAAAATACTACTCGAGTGAAAGTTTTCCATGTCTGCATCCTGCGTGTTATGAGGGAAAGAAGAGATGAGATGAGTACTTATATGACAAGGACCATCAAGCCCCTGATACAGGCAGACTGAGGAGGTGTACATTTGAGGGGGGGGGTTGTTGAACATGATGAACCCAAGAAGCAGAACTGTTTGCATTTTACTCTGTACTTATGCAAGGACAAAATGAGCAAAAGCTAGGGCCCTACTCAGTCCAGTTTCAGTTGCACGTCTGCGGATTACTTTAGTTCAAAAATATTTTTTTAGGGCTGGAGAGATGGCTCAGTGGTTAAGATACTTGCTTGCAAACCTGACAACCTGAGTTCAATTCCCACTACCCACATGAAGCCAGATGTACAAAGTGACACATGCATCTGGAGTTCATTTGCAGTGGCTGGAGGCCCTGGTGCCCCATTCTTCCTACCTGTATCTCTCTGTTTGCAAATAAATAAATAATATATATATATTTTTAAATATATTTTTTTTAAACTGGGCGTGGTGGCACACGCCTTTAATCCCAGAACTCGGGAGACAGAGGTAGGAGGATCACCATGAGTTCGAGGCCACCCTGAGACTACATAGTGAATTCCAGGTCAGCCTGGGGTAGAGTGAGACTCTACCTTGAAAAACAAAACAAACAAACAACAAAAAAAACTTAATTAGTTGGAATATACTCATGATATTAAAATTGTTATAATGTAGTTGAAGCAAAAACAAAATGTAGCTAGGATAAATAACTTATTATAAAATTTGCTCAAAGCAATTTTTTTTTTTTTTTTGAGGCAGGGTTTCACTCTAGCCCACGCTGACCTGGAATTCCCTATGTAGTCTCATAGAATTTACAGCAATCCTCCTACCTCAGCCTCCCAAGTGCTGGGATTAAAGGTGCGTGCCACCACACCTGGTGAAAGCAAGTGTTTTTTAGATGTCCTCTACTGCTCTTCCACTGCACTAATGGAGCTAAACATGACACCCCCCCGCCCCGAGGCAGGGTCTCACTCTAGCCTAGGCTGACCTGGAATTCACTATGTAGTCTCAGGGTGGCCTCCAACTCACAGCGATCCTCCTATCTCTGCCTCCTGAGTGCTGGGATTAAAGGCGTGCACCACCATGCATGGCTTTACCATGACTTCTCATAGACGCTTGAATACCAATACACTCTAGTTTCTGGGTGCCGTATTTGTTCTTTTTATACAAAGAGTGCCTCCCTTAAAACTGTGTTACCAAAGCCATCTTCACTCCACAGCTAATGATCAATTACTTCAGGAAAATAAGAGAACCACAGAAACAGAGAAGGGTCAATTTAGAAATACACACTTTTTTCTTGACAAGCAATAACAGGTTTTCCAAACTTAGAACCCAACTTGTATTTTCACACTGCCCCCAGGGAACATGTGAAACAGGACGAGATACTTACTACTGTTGAGATCTATGAGGAAAACTCTCTTCAGATGCTTGTGGTAAACCAGTGCAGCATGGACACGAGAGCAAGACTGGTGGTCAATGGTGAAGTCACACAAGTCAGGGTTTCTCCCAAATAAGTAATACTTCTTCTCGTCAATAATCAGTTTCTAAACCAATATTAAATTATATATTAAATCTTGTCAGCCTGGGCTAGAGTGAAACTCCACCTCAAAAAAAAAAACATTGAACATTAAAATCTTATTGCAATAAGTTTAGTAAAAACTTCCAATCAAGTAAACAGGGGAGTTTGAGCAGATAAAATTTCTTCTAAGGGGGCTAGAGAGATGGCTTAGCAGTTAAGTTGCTTCTCTGTGGAACCTAAGGACCCAGGTTCAATCCTCCAGGTCCCACGTAAGCCAGATACACATGATGGCGCATGCATCTTGAATTCATTTGCAGTGGCTACAGGCCCTGGTATCTGGCATCCCCATTCTCATTCTCTCTTTCCCTTCTCCGTTTCTAATCAATAAGTAAATAAACCTTTAAAAAACTTCTTGCAAGGGTGAAAAAAAAAATTTTTTTTTTTTAAATTTAAGGGCATAATAAAATCAGTTTAGGGGCTTTTTTTTCTAAGCAAATTATCCCACTCTTTCTTGATGCATGGTCCTATGCAACCCTGTAAGTTTAATAAGTCACACCAATTAGGGACTGTATTTCACATTGCACATTAGTTCCTGAATAGTATTTATTCTCACTTGTTTGTTTGTTTTTTTGTTGTTGTTTTTTCGAGGTAGAGTCTCACTCTAGCCCAGGCTGACCTGGAATTCACTATGGAGTCTCAGGGTGGCCTTGAACTCATGGCGATCCTCCTACCTCTGCCTCCCAAGTGTTGGGATTAAAAGCATGCGCCACCATGCCCGGCTTTATTCTTCTCACTTGTTTAAGAGAAAAGGTATTTTGGTCCATTAGTTAATCTACTGGCTTCTGGAGGACGGTAATTAATTCTGTCATCAAAAAAAGTGAGTGCTAAGCTGGGTGTGGTGGCATGCGCCTTGAGTTCGAGGCCACCCTGGGCCAGAGTGAGACCCTACCTTGAAAAAACAAAACAAAACAAACAAACAAACAAAAAAATGAGTGCTGGGCTGGAAGGATGGCTTAGCAGTTAAGGCATTTGCCTGCAAAGCCAAAGGACCCAGGTTCAATTCCCCAGGACCCACGTTAGCCAGATGCACAAGGGGGCACACACATCTGGAGTTTGTTTGTAGTGGTTAGAGGCCCTGGCATGCCCATTCTCTCTTTTTCTCTCCCTCTTTCTCTGTCAAATAAGTAAAAATAAAATGCTTTTTAAAAAAGTGAGTGCTTAGGCCCTAAATTAAGACTAGTTGTTGGGTGTAGCTACTGGTTTGAGGCACGAGCCAAGGACAGGATATTGTCCTTTTGTCTGTGGGCTCTTCAGTATCTGTGAGGAAAAGGCCAATTCATTTGGAAGAGACATAACTAGAAAAATAAATAAAGGGCTGGAGAGATGGCTTAGTAGTTAAGGTGCTTGCCTACAAAGCCGAAGCACCCAGGTTCAATTCCCCAGGACCCACATAAGCCAGATGCATAAGGTGGTGCACGCATCTGGGGATCATTTGAAGTGGCCAAAGGCCATGATGTGCCCATCTCTTTTCCCAGTCAGAAGGTACAGATGACCTCAACAATGCTTCACCTACCTTCACCTACAGACCTAGTCATGCCTCTATGTACCCATTAGTCTTCAACACAAACAGTAATTTACTAAGAAAACATTTCTTGACTTTTCATCTCCCCAGACATAATCTTCAATTGTCTGGTATTAGTATAAAAAAACTTTCCTTGTAACTCTTTTTTTTTTTTTTTTGGGGGGGGGGGAGGTAGGGTCTCACTCTTGCCCAGGCTGACCTGGAATCACTCTGTAGTCTCAGGGTGGCCTTGAATTCATGGTGATCCTCCTACCTGGTATTAAAGGTATGCACTACTACACCTGGCTTCTTGTAACTTAAAAAAATATATATTTTGTTTGAAACAGAGAGAGAAACAGAGAGAGAGAGGAGAGGGAGGGAGGGAGAGAGAAAGAGAAAGGGCAGATAGATAGAGAATGAATGGATGTACCAGGGCCTCAAAAGCCAATGCAAACAAACTCCAACTCCAGATCCATGTGCCACCTTGTGCAATCTGACTTATGTGGGTCCTTGGGGAATGGAACCTAGGTCCTTTGGCTCTGCAGACAAGTGCCTCAGTGGTTAAACTAAGCCATCTCTCCAGTCTAATAACTTTATTTATTTATTTTTTGAGGCAGGATTTCACTCTAGCCCATGTTGGCCTTGAACTTACTGGGATCCTCCTACCTCAGTCTATTTGCCTGGATTAAAAACAACTTTTCTTTTTGGTTTTTTTCCCCCTAAAAATTTATTTATTTGCAAGAAAAGAGAGAGAGAGATAGAGAGAGGGAGGGAGGGAGAGAATGGGCGCTCCACGGCCTCTAGCCAGGGCAAACGAACTCCAGACGCATGCGACCCCTGTGCATTTGGCTTTCATGGGTACTGGGGAATCAAACGTGGGTCCTTTGTCTTTGCAGGCAACCACCTTAACTGCTAACCCATCTATCCAGCCGACATTCCAGTTTTGAAGAAAGGGGATGAAGAAAGCTGGCATTTATTAAAAGACTATAAATACTAAGTATTTTAAACATCTTATCTAATCCTCAAATAAACTCTGTGAAGTAGGGCTGGAGAGGTGGCTGAACAGTTAAAGTGCACCTGCCTGCAAAGCCAAAAAACACAAGTTCTATTCTCCAGTACCCATGTAAAGCCAGAAGAGGTGGTGGAAAGAATGTAAGAGCCAAAGGAAAGATAGGACTACTTGCAATACAATCAATCTTCCAGACTCAAAATGGCCTGGATATCCACAGTACCTTGTACTACCTACACATAATACTCATGACAGGAGGAAAAGATGATGACATCAAAATAAGAGACTAAATGAGAGAGGGAGGGGGCATGACAGAGAATGAATTTGTGAATGGGAAATTGGGGGAGGAAATTATCATGGCCTACTATCTATAATTATGGAAGTTGTTAAGAACAAAAAGTTAAAAAAGAAAAGATTTTCAGTTTTAGGCCAACCTAGGCCACACAGCAAGTTCCAGGCCAGCCTGGGCTAAACTGAGACCATGTCTCAAAACAACAAAACAGTGAGGCACAGTGGCACACGCCTTTAATCCCAGTACTCAGGAGGCAGAGGTAGGAGAATGGTTGTGAGTTCGAGGCCACCCTGAGACTACATAGTGCATTCCAGTCAGCCTGAACTAGACTGAGACCCTACCTTGTAAAACAAAACAAATAAATAAACAAAAAACTATGGGGCTGGAGAGAAGGCTTAGCAGTTAAGGTGCTTGCCTGCAAAGTCTAATGACCTTGGTTAAATACCCCAGTACTCATGTAAGCCAAGATGCACAAGGTGGCACATGCATCTGGAGTTCATTTGCAATGGCTGGAAGCCACTTCTTTCTCCCTCTCTCTCACATGGATAAATGAATAAATAAGGCCTGGGCTGGAGAGATGGCTTAGCAGTTAAGGAATTTGCCTGCAAAGCCAAAGGATCTCGGTTAGATTCTTCAGGACCCACATAAGCCAGGGCCACATGCATCTGAAATTCATTTGCAGAGGCTGGAGGCCCTGGCTCACCCATTCTCTCTCTCTCTCTCAAATAATAAATAAATAATAAAAAGATATTAAAAAATTAAGGCCTGATGTGGTGGTGTATACCTTTAATCCTAGCACTTTGGAGGCAGGGGTAGGAGGATCACTGTGAGCTCGAGGCCAGCCTGAGACTAAATAGTGAATTACAGTTCAGCCTGAACTACAGTGCAACCCTACCTGGCAAAACAAAACAATACAAAAACTTTAAAAACAAAAACAAAAAACTATGTGGGATGTTTCTTGGCAGCATAGCACACGAGACCTCTAGCACCAATAATTAAGATCTCATAGGAAACCAGGCATGGGGATGTACTCCTTTAATCCCAGCACTCAGGAGGTAGAGGTAGAAAGATCTCTGAGTTCAAGGTGAACCTGAGACTACAGGGTGAGTTTCAGGTCAGCTTGCTCTCCAGGAAGACCCTGGTGGGAGGGGAGCTGATACTGTAGGAGAAAGGGGATGACATAGGAGCAGCTTTTCCCCACTGTTAACAGTAACAACTCCTAAGCACTTAATGTGCTACACACTATGCAACAATTTTACATTGTATCATTTAACGTGAGTACAATCACTCCTTGAAGTACTAACCTTCCTATTCCTTTTTGTTTTAGTATGGTGAACTGCACATGTGTACCACGCATGTGGAGGCCAGAGGACAACACCCTTCCCTTTTCTTTTAATTTTGTTTTTGTTTTTCTTTTCAGGGTAGGATCTCACTTGAGCTCAGGCTGATCTGGAATTCACTATGTCGTTTAAGGGTGGCCTCAAATTCATGGTCATTCTGATACTTCTGCCTCCTGAGTGCTGGGATTAAAGACATGTGCCACCACACCCAGCTGCCTTTCTTTTAAATTTATTAGCATATGTGCCTGTATGGCTGCACCAGAGTCTCTGTTGGTGCAAATGAACACCCATCTAGCTTTATATGGGTAGCTAGGCCAGCAAGTTTTGCAACCAAGTGCCTTTATCCACTGAGCCATCTTCCCCAGCCTCTGGCCACCCCCTCTTTTTTTTTTTTTTTTCCTTTTCTTTCTTTTTCTTTCTTTCTTTTTTTTTTTTGAGGTAGGGTCTCACTCTAGCTCAGGCTGACCTGGAATTCACTATGTAGTCTCAGGGTGGCCTCGAACTCACGGCAATCCTCCTGCCTCCCAAGTGCTGGGATTAATGGGATGTGCCACCATGCCCAGCTATCCCTTTTTGAGAAAGGGTCTTTCATTAGCCTAGAGCTTACCAGTTAGGCTTGATTGGCTAACTAGCAAGCTTGAGGAATCCTGCTGTCTCCACTTCCCTAGCATTTGGAGATTTTTTTTGAGTGGGGAGAGGTTTCAAGGCAGGGTCTCACTCTGGCCCAGGCTGACCTAGAATTCACTATATAGTCTCAGGGTGGCCTTGAACCCATGGTGATCCTCCTACCTCTGCTTCCTGGATGCTGGGATTAAAGGCATGTGCCACCACACCCAGCTTGGGAGTTTTTTTTTTTTTTAATGAGAGAGCAAGTGGGAGAGAATCGGCATGCCAGGGCCTCCAACCACTGTAATTGAACTCCAGACGTGTGTGCCACCTTCTGTATCTTACATGGGATCTGACAAGTTGAACATGCATCCTTAGGCTTCGCAGGCAAGCACCTTAACTGCTAAGCTATCTCTCCAGCCTTCTTATTCTCTTAAAAAAAATTAGGGAGAGAATGGGCGTGCCAGAGCCTCTAGCCACTGCAAATCAACTCCAGATGCATGTGCCCTCTGTGCATCTGGCTAACATGGGTCCTGGGGAATTGAACCTGGGTCCTTTGGCTTTGCAGGCAAATGCCTTAACCATCAAGCCATCCCTCCAGCCACCCCCTTCTTATTCTTTTTTTTTTTTTTTTTTTTTTTTGAGGTAGGGTCTCACTGTAGCCCAAAATGACCTGGAATTCACTATGTAGTCTCAGGGTGGCCTCGAACTCATGGTGATCCTCCTACCTCTGCCTCCTGAGTGCTGGGACTAAAGGCATGCGCCACCACGCCTGGTGCCCCCTTCTTATTCTTAATACAGGCAACATTAAGACATAAAAAGGGGCTGGAGAGATGGCTCAGTAGTTATGGCACTTGTTTGCCAAACTTAAGTACCCTGGTTGTATTCCCCAGTACCCACATAAAGCCAGATGCACAGATGATGCATGTATCTGGAATTCTGTTTGCAGTGGTTGCAGCCCTGGCATACCCATTCTCTTTAAATCTCTCTGTTTGTAACTAAATTAAATCAGATTTCTAGTGAGGAGTTGTAGTGTACTCTGTACAGGCAGGAGCATCAATTCAGTGACAGCTTCAGTTACCCTGTCTCACTAAAACCAGTAACAAATAAAAACTGAATAAATTTCAGAGTTCTGATTTTAAAATCTGAGCTCTTTAATCATTACATTATGTATTTTTCTCATTCCACTTACCTTAAAAGATGCACCATATAGCAACAGATATATAAGAACTGAGTAAATACTGTGGGTCTATCTCCCCCACCCCCCATAGGGTCTCACACTAGCCCAGTCTGACCTGGAAGTCAGTTTGTAGTCTCAGGCTGGCCTCAAACTCATGGTGACCTTCTTACCCTGGCCTCTCAAATGCTGGGATTAAAGATGTATGCCACCACATCAGGGCTTGTATGTCATATTCTTAATTTTTCTTTAACCACTTACCCAGTTTCTTTCAAGTTTAGCTTTAAGGTTCAATCAATTCAAACTAGCTTGGATATATGGGTCAACTATGGGAAACCCTGCCCAGCAGAGCCCATCTGCTAGAGTTCATTCAAGGGCCACACTACTACAGAGTCCCAAGACTTAACATAGCATAATAGCTGAATCAGTCATTCCCTTCAGTGTTTATTTAAGTCTTAATTTTGGGCTGGAGAGATGGCTCAGAGATTAAAGGTGCTTTCCTGCAAAACCTGATGACCTGGGTTTGATTCCCAAGTACCCACATAAAACCAGATGCACACAGTGGTGCATTCATGTGGAGTTCATTTGCTGTGGCAAGAAATCCGGTGCTCTCTCTCTCCTTGCAAATGAATGAATGAGTAAAATATTTAAATCTTTTTTTTTTTTTTCCTTCCCAAGGCCATGGCTGGCCTAGACCCCTTGAGCAGCCAGCCAAGTGCCTACAGAGCAGCTCTTACCCTACTCAACCTCGCCAGGGCTCCCATCCAAACCCTACTCCTCATCCAGTTGCCACACTCCTGTACCGCTCCTGCCCATTCTGGGGGACCAGAGTGTTGCTCCCTCCCCCATGACCCCTCAGCCAGGTCCTCCACGGCTCACTCATCTTGCTGGCACCACCGGTTGTTAAATCTTAATTTTAAGACAATGTGGGGCACAAGAGCAGGCTTAGCAGTTAAGCTCTTGCCTGCAAAGCCAAAGGACCGAGGTTCAAATTCCCAGAATCCACATAAAGCCAGATGCACAAGGTGGCACACATGTCTGGTGTTCATTTGCAGTGACTAGAGGCTCTGGCCCACCCTTTCCCTCTCTCTCAAATAAATAAAATATTTTTCAAGGGCTGAAGAGATGGCTTAGCAGTTAAGGCACTTGCCTGCAAAGCCAAAAGACTTTGGTTCAATTCCCCAGGACCCATGTAAGCCAGATGCACAAGATAGCACATGGGTCTGGAGTTCCTTTTCAGTGGCTGGAGGCCCTGGTGTGCCAATTCTCTTTCTCTCAAATACATAAATGTTAAAATATTTTTTTCAATAAATAAATAAATAAAGACTTAAGGTGGGCAATAGTAGTGCATGCCTATAATGCCAGCATTCAGAAAGCAGAAGGAGAATCACTACAAGTTCAAAGCCAGCCTTGTGTACATAGTGAGTTTTAGCCCAGCCAGGGCTGCATAGCAAGACTTTATTTCAAAAAACCAAACCACAGCCGGGCGTGGTGGCGCAGGCCTTTAATCCCAGCACTCAGGAGGCAGAGGCAGGAGGATTGCTGTGAGTTCGAGGCCACCCTGAGACTCCATAGTGAATCGCAGGTCAGCCTGGGCTACAGTGAGACCCTACCTTGAAAAACAAACAAAACAAAACAAAACAAAACAAAAAAACCCAGCTGGGTGTGGTGGCATATGCCTTTTATTTCCCAGCACTCAGGAGGCTGATATAAGAGGACTGTATGAGTTCAAGGCCAACCTGGGCTACAGAGTAAATTCCAGGTCAGCCTGAGCTAGAGTGAGATCCTGCTTCAACTTTCCCCAGCTCCCTCCTAAAAAGACTTTAGTTAGTCAACGTTACAGAATTAAAGATGAGGTTTGCTGGGCGTGGTGGCACACACCTTTAATCCCAGCCCTCGGGAGGCAGAGGTAGAAGGATCCTTGTGAGTTCAAGGCCACCTGAAACTACATAGTGATTTCCTGGTCAGCCTGGGTTAGAGACCTTATCTTGAAAAATCAAAAAGAAGAGGTTTGAAATTTCAACACTTTGTCCTTTCTAAAGTAACATTTATTTAGACTGAATTTCACTGCATTTCTCACTTGTATTTATATGTACAAGGACTATATTTGCACAAATTTAAATGCACTAATAACCATACTGATCACAGGTCACAAACCATATGTAAGAACACTAGCTGTCATGTTCTATATAACAATGACCACATTTCTACAATTCTAGAGTGCAAAAGACATAGCAGAGATCGAGGATTTGAGGAGAAAGAGAAAGGTACCCAAATTAAAGGTACAATGTACATTGACTATTAAACACACTCCAATTACAGAAATATTAAA
Organism: Dipus sagitta; assembly: GCA_036346955.1. Lineage (NCBI taxonomy): Eukaryota > Metazoa > Chordata > Mammalia > Rodentia > Dipodidae > Dipus > Dipus sagitta. The sequence goes on from CM070773.1 coordinate 111,791,186, forward strand.
AATGTTCAGACTTGGGTTGGAGATGGCTTAGTGGTGAAGGCACTTGCCTGCAAAGTCCAAGGATCCAGGTTCAATTCCCCAGAACCCACAAAAGCCACATGCACAAGGTGGCACATGCACCCAAGGTGGCATACACATCTGGAGTTCAACTGCAGTGGCTAAAGGCCCTGGTACCCCATTCTCTCTCTCATAAAATAAATAAATAAAAGAGTAGAGAATGTGGACACTCTTGTAAAAAAAATGTTCAGAATTTTGGGCTGAGGCGATGGCTAAATGGTTAAAGGTGCTTACTGGTAAAGCCTGCAGGTCTGTTTTTGATTCCTCAGTACCCATGTAAAGCCAGAGGCACAAAGTACGCATGTGTTTGGAGTTTGTTTGCAGCAGTAAGAGGCCCTGGCTTGCCCTCCCTTTTCTCTCTCCTCCCAAGTAAATATATATTTAAAAATGAATGGAATTTTAATGGAAAATAGTGTATCTTAGAATTAAAGAAACATATTAAAAAGTGAATGAATAAGCCAGGCATGACGGCGCACACCTTTAATCCCAGCACCCGCGAGGCAGAGGTAAAAGGATTGCCATGAGTTCGAGGCCGCCCTGAGACTACATAGTAAATTCCAGCTTAGCCTGGGCTAGAGCAAAACCCTACCTTGAAAAACAAAACAAAATGTAAAAAGTGAATGAATAATGCATCATTCATTACAGTTATGCCATAATTTTGACCAGCTACAACCATATCACTATCCAGCTGTGCCTCTGAGTTATAACTCAGGGTGAGTCTCCACACACTGGGCTTAAAAGACTCATGGCTTTTGTTTTACTATTGCACTTTTTCAGCCCAGCTACCACAGCATATCACCGGCCTTTGACACAAGACCAGGATATAGATAGCTCGGTTAGTATCAAGTGCTTATCAAGTCTCAAATCCTTAAAAATAAATAACCTCTGGGAGGAGGGTGCAGATTAAGTGGCAGAACACTTGCCTACAATTCAAGAGGCCCTGGATTTGACCCCTAGCACTGCAAAATAAACATAAAAGACACACATCTAGCCAGGCACACCTTTAATCCCAGCACTCAGGAGGCAGAGGTAGGAGGATGGCCATGAGTTTGAGGCCACCCTGAGGCTACACACTGAATTCCAGGTTAGCCAGAGCTAGAATGAGACCCTACCTTGAAAAACCAAAAAAGACACACATCTAGACCTATTCCTGTCAACAGCAGCAGTGATGTCTAAGGATCATAACTTGACAACAATGGGGCAACTCAGCACACCTAAGAGCACCAAAAGACAGAGAGCATTATCACCAAATGGGAACCAGTAATCAGCAGGGTGCTTGGAAATGTAAATTATGGACTAGAGTGATGGCTTAGTGGTTAAGGTGCTCAGTTAAGGCTTGCCATCAAAGCCAAAAGACCCGGGTCTGATTTCCCAGTACTCATGTAGGGTGGGATGCACAAGGTGGCACATGTGTCTGCAGCTTGCTTGTAGTGGCTAGCGGCCCTGAGGAGCTCATTCTCTATATGCCTGTTTTTTTTCTCTCTCTCTCTTTTTTTGGTTTTTCAGAGTAGGGTTTCACTCTAGTCCAGGCTGACCTGGAATTCACTATGTAGTCTCAGGGTGGCCTCGAACTCACAGGTGATCTTATCTCTGCATCCCAAACCCTGGGATTAAAGGCGTGTACCGCCATGCCCAGCAAGTGGTGTCTTTTGTTTCACTCAGTGTGTCTGCTTTCTAGCCTGAGTGCTGGGATTAAAGGGCGCCACCACGCCTGACCCTTTTTTTCTTTCTCTTAAATAAATTTTTAAAAGAGGAAAGTATAGGGCTGGAGAGATGGCTTAGTGGTTAAGGCGTTTGCCTACGAAGCCAAAGGATCCTGGTTAGATTCTCTAGGACCCATGTAAACCAGATGCACAAGGGGGCGCATGCATCTGGAATTCGTTTGCAGTGACTGGAGGCCCTGGCACACCCATTCTCTCTCTCTCTCTGCCTCTTTCTCCCTCTCAAATTTATATATATACGTATGTATGTATGTATGTATGTATGTATGCATGTATGTATGTATGTGTGTGTATATATATGTGTGTGTGTGTGTGTGTGTATATATATATATAAAAGTATAAATGATTTCACAAAGAAATGTGATGTTATCTTTAGGCTTCCTTGACTGTTTCTTCCTGTTTCAAACTGAACATTTATTTACTAAATTCTAGTAACAAAATAAATTTTACAAAACTACCCAAGGGCTGGAGAGATAGCGCAGCAGTTAAGGCAGCTGAAGGACCCAGGTTCAATTCACCAGTACCCACTTAAAGCCAGATACACAAGGTGGCGTATACATCTGGGGTTCTTTTGCAGTGGCTGGAGGCCCTGGCACACCCATTCTCTTACTCTCTCTCAAATAAATAAAATATTTTTAGGGCTGGAGGGATAGCTTAGTGGTTAAGGCATTTGCCTGCAAAGCCAAAGGACCCAAGTTAGCCAGATGCACAAGGGGGCGCATGAGTCTGGAGTTCGTTTGCAGTGGCTAGACTAGGCCCTGGCACTCAAGAGGCAGAGGTAGGAGGATCATCAGGATTTCAAGGCTACCCTGAGTTACAGTTAGACCCTACCTCAAAAAAAAAAAAAAAAGTGTGACAAAAAACTTACGTTCTCTTGAAATTCTATGGGATATACATAGAAACTTACACAGAAGGTTAGTTCTGACTAAATTTTTCCTTCAGAGTATTTAATTATAATTATACTTTTTTGATGATTCTCTCATTAGTTTTGAATGAATGCATTTTATCACCATTCATTCTCTTTCTTGATCAAGAGACTTAGCTTACCATACTTCTTTGGAGAGACTTGACTCGAATCTCATAAAAGGAACTTAAAAGTTAAAATCAATCTGCATTGTACACTGTCTTCTTCAGTTATTGCAATACCGTGCACTTGACAAAACTCCATGTACTGAGAGAAAGAATTTACTGAGTTAAGGGGGCTTCCATTTTGACTGGGACCCCCAGGCTCATGTATTAAGTCTTCATTTGGAAGGTGAGAGAAAATAAAACTGAGTGTCTGTGGGGGATACATGATTGGAATGTATTATATCAACATGAGTTTTTTTTTGGTTTTATTTTGCAATGCTGGGGATTGAACACAGCACATTACACATGCCAGATAGGTACTCTACCACTGAGCTACATCCTCATGCTCTATGAGCTTTTAATAGGAAAAAAATTCAGGATGAACAAAAGTAGCATTGCTGGGAAACAAAGCACAGGAGAGGGGGGTGGAAAAGTTAATCATTGACAAAATTTTTAAAATGGGGGATATGTATTTCAATACCTCAATTAGTTTGTCTCCTTTGACTACATCCAGATGTAAACCAGGTGGGGGTTTACCTGCCCTGAAAAAGAAGAGTGAAAAAAGCATTTTCAGGATGAGTTTATAAATACAATTTACAATCACTGTCCCATTGAACCTTGCAGCTCTCCTATCAGCCTATAATTAGTTCATATTCAAGCAGAAGTGTCATCTACTTCACCGTTATAGCTCTTTTCTACGCCTGGCACTTCCCAAGTGATTCAACTGCTCTAAAAGAAATTTTAGCGGATCTTTATTTAGAGCAGCACCAAAGAACCCTATTCTTTAACACTGATGTTCACTTTGGAGGGAAAGCAGCTCAAAGTGCAAACACTGTAACTGGGGCTGCCTAGTCATTTGAAGGTTTTTGTTTGTTTGTTTTTTTTCTTTTCAGTGTCTTACCTATCCCAAGCTGGTCTCAAACTTGCTGTATAGGTGAGGATGACCTTGTACTTCTAATCTTCCTCCTGCCTTCATCTCTTGAGTTTTTTTTTCACTTTTTAAATTTTTATTTATTATTATTTTTATTAACAACTTCCATGATTATAAACAATATCCCATGGTAATGCCCTCCCTCCCCCCACTTTCCCCTTTGAAACTCCATTCTCCATCATATCTCCTCCTCCCCCTCTCAATCAGTCTCTCTTTTATTTTGATATCTGAGTTTTAATCTAAGAGTTACTACTTCCCTAATATCATATAAAGACAGAAGAAATCAGTTGTTTTGCTGGGCATGGTTGCACATGACTTTTATTCCAGCACTCAGAAACTGAGGCAGGGAGACCACTGCAAGTTCAAGACAAGCTTGGTCTACACTGAAGATGTAGGGGAAAAAAAAAGGCACAAAAACTAGCTGTTGTTTTGGGCTAATCAAGATTACACTCATTGCAAAATAAGCAGAAGGTATTCCTCTTGAGAACAAATCCGAGATGCATAGTTAAGAAACTAGGGCAATTCAAAAGCATGCCTATGAAAGGAAGTACCAAATGAACACTGGAAACGTGTTATCCTGAGGTCTTTCTACAACAGAATTGAACTTTTCTTTATACTCTGCCATTCCACTCAAGACAGTGACACAGTGCCTGGTACTTACCAGAGTCTGAGGAAATAGTATATGATCTAAGTCTATTATCTGCTTTCCTGACCCAAATTTGAAATCAGTACAGACAGAGACCAATGAGGATAAAGAATTTGTAGGCTGGGCAGGAGAAATGGCTCAGCGGTTAAGACACTTGTCTGCATAACCCAAGGACCGGAGTGATTCCCAGTCCAGCCAGATGCACAAAGTGGCACATGCAGCAGCTAGAGGCCCTGGAGCATTCATTCTGTCTCTGTGCTTGCAAATAAATAAAATAAATAAAAAATATACAGAGCCGGGCATGGTGGCACACGCCTTTAATCCCAGCACTTGGGAAGCAGAGGTAGGAGAATCGCTTTGAGTTCGAGGCCACTCTGAGACTACATAGTGAATTCCAGGTCAGCCTGGGCTAGAGTGAGACCCTACCTTAAAAAGGGGGGGGGGGAAGGCTGGAGAGATGGCTTAGCTGGGCTGGAGAGATGGCTTAGCGGTTAAGTGCTTGCCTGTGAAGCCTAGGGACCCCGGTTCGAGGCTCAACTCCCCAGGACCCACGTTAGCCAGATGCACAAGGGGGCGCACGCATCTGGAGTTCGTTTGCAGTGGCTGGAGGCCCTGGCGCGCCCATTCTCTCTTCCTCTCTCTACCTGCCTCTTTCTCTCTCTGTCTGTCGCTCTCAAATAAATAAATAAAAATAACAAAAACAAAAAAAAAATTTTTAATTAAAAAAAGGGGGGGGAATGGAGGGATGGCTTAGCGGTTAAGGAGTTTGCCTACAAAGCCAAAGGACCCAAGTTCTATTCCTCAGGACCCACGTAAGCCAGATGCACAAGGGGGCGCATTTGTCTGGAGTTTGCAGTGACTGGAGGCCCTGGCACACCCATTTTCTCTCTCTCTCTTTCTCTGTCAAATAAATAAAGTAAAATATTTTAAAAGAGATTATATATATATATATAAATATAAAATGAATTTGGGTAGCACTTGGACTTGTCTTTGTTGAACTGATGGACAGACATAAAGATAGGTACAAATATAAATCCTCTTTTGTAATCCACAGCTCATTGTTAAGTATGAGTTTTGGGTGGTTTTTTTTTTTTTTTTTTTTTTTTTTTTTTTTTGGTTTTTCGAGGTAGGGTTTCAACTCTAGTACAGGCTGACCTGGAATTCACAGTGATCCTCCTACCTCTGCCTGCTGGAATTAGAGGTGTGCCCCACCATGCCTGGCTTAAGTATTTTTTTAAATTAATTAGTTTATTTGACAGAGAAAGAGGTAGAGAGAAAATGGTACGCCAGGGCCTCCAGCCACTGCAAACGAACTCCAGAAACTTGCGCCTCCTTGTGCATCTGGCTAACGTGGGTCCTGTGGAATTGAACCTAGGTCCTTTGGCTTTGCAGGCAAATGCCTTAATCGCTAAGCCATCCCTTCAGCCCTTAAGTATGAGTTTTGATACATATAAGAAGGAATATGGCTAGGCGTGATAGCACACACCTTTAATCCTAGCACTTGGGAGGCAGAGGTAGGAGGAACGCCGTGAATTTGAGGCCACCCTGAGACTACATAGTGAATTCCAGGTCAGGGTGGGCTAGAGCAAGACCCTGCCTTGAAAAAAAGAGAAAAAGATACTCACAGACATTTCAAAATGATGGTATTAATAAGGTTGGTTCTAAGAATAGAGTAGGTATTTTAAAAGCATAGGTGGGGGCTGGAGGGATGGCTAAGCAGTTAAGACATTTGCCTGCAAAGCCAAAGGACCCAGGTTCGATTTCCCAGGACCCACGTTAGCCAGATGCACAAGGGGGCGTACGAGTCTGGAGTTTATTTTCAGTGGCTGGAGGCCCTGGCATGCCCATTCTCTCTCTGTGTCAAATAAATAAATAAATAAAAAGTATTTAAAAGCATAGGTGGTAATGAATCTATTGAATCAGCATTTTGACATCCAAAAAAAAAAATTTGTCGGCTGAAGAAACGGCTTAGAAGTTAAGGTGCTTGCCTGCGAAGCCTACGGACCCAGGTTTGATTTCCCAGTACCCACGTAAGCCAGATGCAGAAGGTGGCCTATGCGTCTGGAATTAGTTTGCAGTGGCTGCAGGCCCTGGCATGCCCATTATCTCTCTTATCTGCTTCTTTCTCTTTCAAATAAATAATTTTTAAAAAACATAAAGAAATTCAGGAAATAGTCACACATTCACTTGCTTCCTGGATTTGCTCATCTCAGTCTTCCAGAGCCCTTACATTTGCGCAGGAGAAATGTACCTTAACTGTTTAACTGAAAATTCAACAGCGCTACCTCACAATTCTGCCCTAACCTTTTTACGGCGTTAGCTAAAAGGACAAATGCAATGGACGAAAGCCTATTTTGTCCGGAAAACGGGGGAAGGCCCTTGTATTCAAAATATACCTGTTTGAACTCCTATCATGTAACTGACACAGGCTCATGAGCTAACGATGCATTGGGTCTTTGCCCATGAAGATCTCAATATACCGGAGACCACGAAGTACCATGTTAACTAACGATACACTATGAAGAGCTACAACAGAAAAGGAAAAAGAGAGAGAGAGAGAGAGAGAGAGAAACTAGCTCGCATGCATCTCCATGCACAGCAAATCATGTATTTATTCATCTTGTGCCCTATTCAAAGCTGAAAGTATCCCATGATTCCCAAGAACTTCCCAAAGGATGGAGAACGGGTCCATTCAAAAAGAACTGCTGATGTCTTTTGTGCCGTGCTTCGTGCTGCTCTCAGAGAACATGGGGTGAGTTCCGCTCCATCCTTGCCCTCAGGGAGCTGCCAATCGGCGGGGGACGGCCAGGTACGGCACTCAAGGCTGCAGCCACGGCCGGGGGACGCGGGTCTCGCGCGGGCCTGGGCTCCGGACGCTGGCTCGTGCGCGCTCGGGCCGTTCAGCGGGGCGGGGGCGGGGGCGGGCAGGTACTAAGCTCCTCCGTCAGAGCACCCAGCACTCAATGAAGAGTTGGCTTAAGTTAGCCGCCGAGGCCCCCGAAGCACCGCAGCAAGCGGCTGGCCCCCCCACGCCCTAGACGGTGGACTTAAGCGAGCGGCTTCGCGCCCCCCAAGCCCGGGTTTTCCTCCGTTCCTGGGCCCGGGCTCCAGGATGCAGGCTCGGTGTTCCTCCTCCACACGTCGCCCGGCCCCACGGAGCGGACACTTTCTTTCCCTCACTCATTCCACGCTCTTTAAAGCCGTCGGGTGAGCCTCGAGAGGAGAGCGTCCCTTCCAACCCAGGTTAGCTGAGGCCAGGTCACTCCGGCCCCAAAGGCCGCCCCCGCCACTCACCAGGTCGGGCAATCGAACAGCGGGAGGCTGGAGCCGGAGTTCGCGGCTGCCGCCATCTTGCGTCTCCCCCTCCCATTTGGCGGGCCCGAAGCACGCCGGGAAACTGGGAGGCTGGGAGGGAAGAGGCGGCATCCCGGCAGCCTGCGCGCCCGCGCACACACGCCAGCCCGCACGCACGCACGCACGCACGCACGCACGCACGCACGCACGGCGGGCGGTGCCTCTACTGAGGGAGTGGGGGGGTGATGTTGGAGTCTTCCGCGAGGTTCCCACCCTAGGTGTGCTCCTAGGCCGGGAGGTGGCGGAAGGAAAGCGGCCTGGTACGGAGAGGTGTCAGTTTTCCCCGCCACGCCCTCTTGCAAACGCTCCTGAGCTCTGTGATCCGGCGACTGCATCACCTCCCTGGGCTTGCACCGCCAGCCTTCCGCACTGCACCTAGAGCAAAGCTAGTCATCGCTGCAGAGAAGGGATCGCTTAGTGTGTTTCTCATCTTCTGGCTCTCCTCCGGAGAGCTTCGCCCTACTCACTGGTCCCTCCTAATCGGGCCTGGCTCTTGAGGATTTCTATAGATTAGGAACCTGCGATAGGGATCATCTGTTCTGTTTATGACTGCACAAGCTGGAGTCGGGAGCAGATCCAATCAGAAAGGTGCCCACATCTGCACTGTGCATAGCTTAAGTGGGTAATCAAGTTGTGACCCCTTAGGGTTTTTCTTTTCTTTAGACAATAATATACTATGTAAGGAAACATTGGGTTTAGCATACTGATCTAGACTACCATCTCGCGCAAGGAGACAATCAGCAAGGTCTCTGGTTGTAAGGGCTTTGTCTATTGAGTGCTTACTGGGCAAGTATATGTTACATAGGGAGCACTCCACATAGTCCTCAACCCTGGAGATAGGGATCACTCATTCTAGACAGGCTAGGAAGGATTGAGCTGTCCAGCGTCACCCGAGAACAAGCAGAGTGCCACTGACATGGGAGTTTATTTGAAGCCAAGTGTTGGCTCAATCACTAGTTTCATACTTTTCTGTTGACACCCTATGCATTAGCATACAACTAATGTCCCTCTTTTTCACTTTTGCAGAAAACCTGAAATGATGATCTCACATACAGCACTTTAAATAATATTTTATTTATTTGAGAGGAAGAGAGAGAAATGGGCGGGCCAGGGCTTCCAGCTGTTGTAAACGAACCCCAGATGAATGTGCCACCTTGTGCATCTGGCTTATGTGTGTCCTGAGTAATCACACCTCGGTCCTTTGGCTTTGCGGGCAAGTGCCTTACCAGCTAAGCCATCTCTCCAGCCCTGACATACAAGTATTTTCTTTCGTTCTTTTCTTCCCAAGGTAGGGCTTCATTATAGTCCAGGCGGGCCTCGAACTCAGAATGATTCTACCTCTGCCTCCTGAGTGCTGGAAGTATTTTTTAAAATATTTATTTATTTGCAAGGGGGAGGGGCAGAGAGAATGAGAATGGGAGTGCTAGGGTCTCCAGCTACTGCAGAGGAACTCCAGATGCATGTACCACCTTATACATCTGGTTTTTGTGTGTACTGGGGAATCAAACCTGAGTCCTTAGGCTTTTCAGGCAAGCACCTTAACCGCTAGCTAAGCTCTCTCTCCAGCCCATATTTTTTTCTTTTCTTTTTATAGAGAACACTTGCGTATTTTTCTTTTTTAAAGAAACACACTGAGCTGGTGTGGTAGCACCTGTCTTTAGTCCTAGCACTTGAGAAGCTGAGGTAGGAAGATCACCTCGAGTTCAAGGGTTACAGCATAAGTTTCAGGTCAGCCTGGACTAGAGTGAGACCCTGCCTCAAAGGAGTTAAGGGGAGCTGGGCATGGTGGTGCATGCCTTTAATCCTAGCACTCAAGAGGCAGAAGTAGGACGACTGCTGGGAGTTCGAGGCCGCCCTGAGACTACATAGTGAATTCCAGGTCAGTCTGGGCTAGAGTGAGATCCTACCTCTAAAAACCAAAAAAAAAAAGGAAAGGGGAAAGAAATTGCAGCAGAGTGTGCCTGTAATCCTGGCACTTGGAGGGTAGAGGAAGGAGGATTAGGAAAAGCCTGCCTTGGTTACGTATCAAATTTGAGACCAGCATGGGCTACATGAGACCCTGTCTATTAATATCTTCCTTTCAGCATTGTGATCTAAGGACAAAGCTGATTGACAGGAAGTCTGAATTCTAAATTTCATTTCAAGAAAATCCTATGGCTCCTTTCCTTGAACACAATGAAATAGTCTCAAGTGTTGTGAATGTAACAGAAAAGAGTAAAATGAACCAGGAATGGTGGCACACGCCTTTAATCCCAGCACTTGGGAGGCAGAGGTAGGAGGATCGCCATGAGTCCGTGGCCATCCTGAGAATACACAGTGAATTCCAGGTCAGCCTGAGCTACAGTGAGACCCTGCCTCAAAAAACAAACAGAAAAGAATAAGATACTTTTAGCTTAGGTGTGGCCCAGTGGTAGCATATGTAACGATCTGCATTCCATCCCAAGCACCACACACACATACAAAAAGATACTTTATTATCTAGAGGCATATTGTGTGCCTTTTCAGTTTTCAAGACCCTTTATAGCATGAAGTGCTGTTGAAGCCATTTGTAGTTATCAATGAGGGTAAGGTATCTTAGGTCAATGTGGTCTTTCAGTTTCTACACATGGTCCTCCTAGTGCCATCTATCATCCAAGATCCCTAACAGTTTTATTAATACTCCATATTTAAAGCACAGCCGATATTCATTGTAGCTTCTGATGTAGTGGCACTTTACATTGACCTAGGCCCTTTATAACCCAAAATATTCTTTTTTTTTTTTTTTTAAGTTTTTTGAGGTAAGGTCTCACTCTAACTCAGGCTGACCTGGAATTCACTATGTAGTCTCAGGGTGGCCTCGAACTCCTGGTGATTCACCTACCTCTGCCTCCCAACTGCTGGGATTAAAGGCGTGTGCCACCACGCCCGGCCCAAAATATTCTTTATTTGGGTACCAATGATGTCAGTGTGGATGAAGCAAACTGGAGGACAGCAATATAGGACCTTAACCATTTAAAAATATTTACGGGGGGGGGGGGGAGAATGGGCATGCCAGGGCCTCTAGCCACTGCAAATGAACACCAGAAGCTTGCATCACCTTGTGCATCTGGCTTACGTGGGTTCTGGGGAGGAACCCACATCTTCAGGCTTGAGAGGCAAGCCTTAATTGCACCTTAATTGTTAAGTCTAAACGAAGACTAATGGATTAGCTGTCTTCAGATTTTGGTTATTTGACAAAGTTAATTCTTAGTCTTGACAGATTTCCCTAGAACAGAGTCTAAAGATATTAAAATACATACCCATCAAAAAAAAAAATCTCAAAGTACCTTTGGTATGATATGTGAACGATCAAATGGAGACAATGAAAAAATTGTTTGTAGACAGTGCAGGCTGGAGGGCTTTACTTAGCAGAGTAGTAAAAGAAAAGTGTGCAAGCTGTTGACAGAGCGATGTTCATGAAAATTTGGGTAGAGATTGCCATTTCTCCAGATGTTTGTGGAAAGCATTATGGAAAGGTGAACAGGACATGCAGTTCTGAAGTGTGAACACTCACGATCATCACTGTCACTTACGAGTTGTATGGTTATGAGCAGGTGACCTTTGTCTCAACTTCCTGATTCATTAAAAGGGGACACAAGAAAAACAGATTTCCTAGATAACATTACAGGTATAACACAGTAAGTGTAAAAAATTTCACATATGGGCTAGGGATGTATCTCACCTGGCAGAGTGCTTGTCAAGCATGGAGGAAGCCCAGAGTTCAACTCCCAGCAACACATAAACTAGGCATGATGGTGCACACACACCAGGAATCCCAGCACTTGAGTGGTGGAGGCAGAAGGTTCAAGGTCATCCTTAACTACAAAGTGAGTTGAAGGCCAGCCTGGGCTATAAAAGACCCTTATTTCTAAAAGGAAAATCGGGCTCAATAGTTCACAAATGACCATCTACATGCAGAGATCTCCTCAAGCCTTTAAATTCCTGCCTTCATCTTTTTTGATGTAGTGGGGGAGGAGGGAGAATATAAGGTGTCAACATTTTTCTTTTCAGGCAAGCCCAGCAGACCCCCCCCCCACTTTTAAATATGAGAGAGCTTGAGCGAGAGAGAAAGAATTGGCGTGTCACAGCCTGCAACTGTAATCGAACTCGACGTGTACGCCACCTTGTGCGCATGTGCGGCCTTGCACGCTTGCATCGTCTTGTGTATCTGGCTTACATGGGATCTGGAGAGTTGAACATGGGTCCGTAGGCTTCACAAACAAGCACTTTAACCGATAAGCCATCTCTCTGGTCCTCAACTTTTATTTACAAGCAGAGAGAGAGAGAGACAGAAGAGAAACAGAGAGAATGAGAATGGGTGCACCAGAGCTTCCAGCCACTACAAATGAACTCCAGATGTATGTGCCACCTTATGTACATCTGCCTTATGTGGGTACTGGGGAAATAGAACCTGGGTCCTTAGGCTTTCCAGGCAAAAGCCTTAACTGCTCCCCAGCCCAGGTGTCAAATTTTATTTGGAACTGAGAATTGCTAAAAACATGTCAAAGGTGTGTGCAATCATGCCTGGTCACATTTTTTAAAAATTTTTATTTATTTATTTGAGAGTGACAGACAGAGAGAAAGAGGCAAAGAGAAAGAGAGAATGGGCGCGCCAGGGCCTCCAGCCACTGCAAACGAACTCCACATGCGTGTGCCCCTTGTGCATCTGGGCTAACGTGGGTCCTGGAGAATCGAGCCTCGAACCGGGGTCCTTAGGCTTCATAGGCAAGCGCTTAACTGCTAAGCCATCTCTCCAGCCCTTTTTTTTTTTTTTTTTTTCTAATTTGGATAGTGGTCAAGATTGAACCCAAGACCTCACCTACGCTAACCAAGCACTCTACTACTAAGGGTTAGCCTAAGCCCCACCTTTTTATTTAATTTTGTTTTATTTTGTTTGAGGTAGGGTCTTGCTCTAGTCCAGACTGATCTGGAATTCACTAAATAATCGCAGGCTGGCCTTGAACTCATAGCAGTCCTCCTAACTAGGCCTCCCAAGTGCTGGGATTAAAGGCATGCATCACCACACCTAGAAGTGAAAGGGAAATAGTGGGCACACCAGGGACTCTTGCCACTGCAAATGAACTCCTGATGCATGTGTCACTTTGTGTATCTGGCTTTATATGGGTACTGGGGAACTGAACTATAGTCGTCAGACTTTGCAGACAAGTGCCTAAACCACTGAACTATTTCTTTAGCCCTCGTAATTTTTGAAGTAGGGTTTATTGTAGCCAAGGCTGGCCTTGAACTCATGGCAATCCTCCTACCTCAGCCTTCCAAGTGCTGGGATTAAAGGTATGGACCACATCTGGCTACCTTTTTATTTTAATGCTATTAAATATTAAAAATCCTGTTTTTAGTTTTGTGGTGTTGGAGCTTGAACTCAAGGTACTTTGTATGACATGCATAAGGCCCCAGGCTTAATGTCCAAACACTACCACCCAAAACAAAACTAAATGTGTGTGCCTGCATGCATGCACGTGCACTCACACACACACAAGAAGAGCATTATTTTTGGTTTAGATACAACTTAAATCTCGCCAGGAGTGGTGGCACATGCCTTTAACCCCAGCCCTCAGGAGACAGAGGTAGGAGGATCACTGTGAATTTGAGGCCATCCTGAGACTACATAGTGAATTCCAGGTCAGGCTGGGCTAGAGTAAGAACCTACCTTGGAAAAACTGAAAAAGAAAGAAAGAAAGCAGGGCATGGTGGTACAGGCCTTTAATCTCAGCACTCAGGAAGCAGAGAAAGGAGGATTGCTATGAGTTCAAGGCCAGCCTGAGACTACATAGTGAATTCCACGGCTAGAGCAAGACCAAAAAGAGAAAAAACCTCATTATATCACTGTTCTCATTTCTCCATGGACTGGTAAAAATTTGGCCCTTAATCAATCATAATCCAACTCTAAAACTTGTATTTTTCATTTTATTCTTTTTTTGTAACATATGTGTATACGTGTGTGTGTGTGTGTGTGTATGTAGGGCACAGCAGGGATTCTTGCTATTGCAAATGAATGCCAAATGCATGTAACTTTTCCTTTTTAAAATAAGTTGTTTATGCTAGGCGTGGTGGCGCACGCCTTTAATCCCAGCACTTGGGAGGCAGAGGTAGGAGGATCACTGTGAGTTTGAGGCCACCCTGAGATTACATAGTGAATTCTAGGTCAGCCTGTGCTACAGTGAGACTCTGCCTTGAAAAACCAAAAAGCAAAAAACAAAAACAAAAATAAGTTGTTTATTTTTATTTGTTTATTTGAGAGAGGGAAAGAGGCAGAGGGAGAGAGAGAGAATGGGCTCACCAGAACTTCCAGCCACTGTAAGCGAACTCCAGACACATGTGCCACCTTGTGTATCTGGCTAATGTGGGTCCTGGGGAATAGAACCTGGTTCCTTTGGCTTTGCAGGCAAGCGCCTTAACCACTAAGCCATCTCTCCAGCACAACTAAGTTGTTTATTTTTTTATTTTTAATTTTTTTCATTTTTCGAGGTAGGATCTTTCTCTAGCTCAGGCTGACCTAGAATTCAGTATGTAGTCTCAGGGTGGCCTCGAACTCATGGAACTCATGGGGATCCACCTACCTCTGCCTCCTAAGTGCTGGGATTAAAGGCGTGCGCCACCACGCCTGGCTTTTTTTTTTTTTTCCCAAATTTTTATTAACAACTTCCATGATTATTAAAAATATCCCATGGTAATACCCTCCCTCCCCCGACTTTCCTCTTCGAAACTCCATTCTCTATCATATCGCTCATATCTCTTCCCCATCACAATCAGTCTCTTTTATTTTGATGTCATGACATTTTCCTCCTCTTATGATGGTCTTGTGTAGGTAGCGTCGGGCACTGTGAGGTCATTTTTTAAATATTTTTTTTCTCAATTTTTATTAACATTTTCCATGATTATAAAAAATATCCCATGGTAATACCCTTCCTCTCCCACTTTCCCCTTTGAAATTCCATTCTCCATCATATCCCCTCCCCATCTCAATCAGTCTCTCTTTTATTTTGATGTCATGATCTTTTCCTCCTCTTATGATGGTTTTGTGTAGGTAGTGTCGGGCACTGTGAGGTCATTTTTTAAAAATATTTCTTATTTTTATTTTTTTTGAGAGAGAGAGAGAAGCAGGGATAGGGAGAATGGGCAGCCACTGCAAACGAACTCCAGACACATGTGCTTCCTTCTGCATCTGGCTATGTGGGTCCTGGGGAATTGAACCTAGGTCCTTTGGCTTTGCAGGCAAGTGCCTTAACCGCTAAGCCATTTCTCCATCCCCCAAGTTGTTAATTTTTTTTTTTTTTTATTTGAGAGAGGAAAGGCAGATAGAGAGACAGAATGGGCATATCAGGGCCTTCAGCCACTGCAAACCAATTCAAGATGATGTGCCATCTTGTGCATCTGGCTTTATGTGAGTACTAGGGAATCAAAACTGGGTCCTTAGGCTTTGCAGGCAAGTGCCTAATGTGCTAAGTCATCTTTCCAGCCCCTGCACCCCTTCTTGCATCTGGCTTTACAGGAGTACTGGAGCACTGAACATAGACTGACAGGCTTTGCATGCAAATGCCTTAATCCACAGCATGCAAATTTATTTTTTAAAAATTAAGTGTTTGAGGGCTTGAGAATTGGCTTGGTGGATTGAACCCAGGACTTCATGCAGACCAGATAAGCACTCTACAAACTGAGCTACATCCTCAGTTCCCAATAGGCCATACTATGTACTGTTTTCCATAGGGACACCAAGGCTAGGTAGCTACTTGGTTAGATAAGTGTCTAGATAAGGATAAGTTGGGCTGAAGAGATGGCTTAGTGGTTAAGGTGCTTGACTGCAAAGCCTAAGGACCCATGTTCGACTCTCCAGGTCCCACGTAAGCCAGATGCACAAGGTGATGCAAGTACACAAGGTAGTGCGCGTGTCTGGAGTTCAACTGTGGTAGCTAGAGGCCCTGGTGCATCAATTCTCTCTCTCATAAAAAAATTACAAAAAACAATTACGTGTTTGGGGGTTGGAGGGATGGCTCAGCAGTTAAGGTGCTTGCCTGCAAAGCCTGTGTACCTGAGTATGATTCCCCAGTATCCATATAATGCTAGATGTATTAGATGGCACATAGGTCTGAAGTTCATTTTCAATGGCTGGAGGCCCTGGTATGCCCATTCTCTTTCTATCTGCCTGACCCCCCCTCTTTCTCTCTCTCAAACAAACAAATAAAATTTTAAAAATTTAAGTCCATGTAGCCAGATGTGGTGTCACATGCCTTTAATCCCAACACTCCAGAGGCAGAGGTGGTTGGGTCACCATTCATTCAAGGCCAGCCTGGGCTAGAGTGAGACCCTACCTCACCGGAAAAAAAAAAAAAAAAAAAGAACTTTGTGAATCAGATTTCATTTTGGTAAAGTATTAAGACAAAGTTGTTGGTCAAAAGATTAGGGGGTTGGGAATGAAAACGTTTGGCAAGCTCTTATTCTGCAACATTCTAAGATGCAGTGGCCAGAATGACATGTCTACTTTCTCCTACATAGCATACCGTGTTGCTCACTTTAAGGAAGAATGCTGGCAAGTACCCAGTGCTCCTTGAACATTTCAATAAAGGAAAGTGAATAAAAGATGAGAAATAGAAATGAATATAGAAGCAAATATACAATTTGTATGTTGAGATTAAATGCATGTTGCCTTATGGATTTCATATCTGAAAAAGTTACTAAAAAACTAGGAGCCAGGTGTGGTGGCTCATGCCTTTAATCCTAGCACTCAGGAGGCACAGGTAGGAGGACTGCTGTGAGTTCAAGGTCACCCTGAGACTACATAGTGAATTCCAGGTCAGCCCAGGCTACAGAAAGACCCTACCTCAAAAAACCAAAAAAAAAAAAAGGAGCCAGTAGGTTAACTGAGTTGTCTAGCTGATCATGAGGAAGTTAATGGTGGGTGGGGCTATGATTCTCCCAGTCTTTTGTACCCCAGTTTACTTTTGACCTCCAAATGGGTCTCAATTGTGGCTGCGTATCATGTCTTAAAGCATTAAAAAATGTCTATGGGGGGCTGGAGAGATGGCTTAGCAGTTAAGGCATTTGCCTGCAAAGCCAAAGGATCCCAGTTTGATTCTCCAGGACCCACATAAGTCAGATGCACAAGGCGGCGCATGCATCTGGAGTTCATTTGCAGTGGCTGAATGCCCTGGCGTGCCCATTCTCTCTCTCTCTCTCTTTTCCTCTTTCTCTCTCTCAAATAAATAAATAAAATATATTAATTAAAAAAAGTCTATGGGGGCTAGAGAGATGGCTTAACGGTTAAGGTGTTTGCCTGCAAAGCCAAAGGACCTTGGTTTGATTCTCCAGGACCCACATAAGCCAGCTGCACAAGGTGGCGTATGCATCTGGAGTTTGTTTGCAGTGGCTACAGATCCCCGCATGCCCATTTTCTCTCTATGTCTCTAATAAATAAATAAAATAAAATAAATCTTTAAAAAAATGTCTATGGCCAGGATATACTCCAGACCAAGAAATTAGAATCTTTGGGTAGGGAGACTAAGACATCATTACTCTTTAAAATTTCTAATGTGAAGATGGGCATGGTGGCACACACCTTTAATCACAGGGAGGCAGAGATAGGAGATGGCCATAAGTTCAAGGCCACCCTGAGACGACAGTGAGTTCCAGGTCAGCCTGGGCTACCGTGAGACTCTACCTCGAAAAGCACAACAAACAAAAAAAATTCTAATGTGAAAGCATAACTAAGAACCACTGTCCCAGACCATCCATGGTGCCCCAGCGCAAGGCACAAATGAGTCTGTGAATAGATCTATTAGGACCATCTAGTAGAGCTTCGTTGGCAACTATCACAAATTCTAGGCCAAGTTCATATTTGTTCCCCATGTCCACCATTACAACCACTGCTGGATCAATCACAAAGTATTATAGAGCTATGGTTACTTTTCTTACACAACTGATCTTTTCTTTCTTTCCTGGAATGTTACAAGTGAAATATCCAAGCCCAACTACAATTTGGAATTAAAAGAGCAGAGAGCAGAGGGCAGGGAGTTCTCTCGGAAGCTGCTGCTAGGATCACTATATCACTCAAACAGCTCTGTCCATCCCTCCACGGCAACCTGAAAGACTGGACTGAACTTGTTAATGTAGCCTAGGCTGGCTTTGAACTCACAACCCTCCTGCTTCATCATCTCAGGCACTGAGATAATAGGTGTGTGCCACCACACCTGGCTCTCTCTCTCTCTCTCTCTCTCTCCTTTTTTTCAAGAAAAGGCAGCAGCACCTATTCCACCGGAACCAATCCTTACCTGGTCTCTAGTCTTCCTGCAAGTCTGCTTTGCTCAAGACAGCGCATTACCTAACGCTTACATCATTAGGGTATCTACTTATAGAAATTAATATCAAAGCTTTTAAATGTTTATTTGTATTGAAGTGTTTGGTATGGTACAAAAGTGCAAAGAAACTTATGCATTTGGGCCCTTGTTTCCCTACTGTCCACATTACTGTAGAACAAGATTCTGTAACATTAAGGAGAAAGGAAGAAATTAACATACATATACATAATGTGGCCAATTCTCTAATTTAGAAAAGGATAAGCTGACACTGCTGACCTTGATTCACATCCCTGCGAGTGCCTAAACAAAGTACGCTTCTTCTAACTGCTCTAGGCCTGTGAAAAAGGGACGTGGACAACATTCTATTACAAGACAGCAACGTTTTATTGAAACTGCTTTTGTCTAAAACTATGCACGGAGAGAGAGATTCATCTCTTGTTCATAAATTAGAAGTCTAACATCACTAAATCAGTATTATTTACAAAAATGAACCTTTTGTTTGCTTGATCACTAGGTTCACAGATGTAAGTTTTAAACCCAACATCAGTTTAACTTTAAAAATCTTCCTGCCATCACAGCTCAGTGACTCGTACAGGGCAGGGAGCAGCCTCTGACAGCAACATTCATCCTTTACCAGGAATGTAGAGCCACAAGTGAACAACAACAGAGATTCAATCAGTCCAAACAATTCCTACTTGCTTTCCCAAAGCATGCTATGTCTAATTCTCCCCTTCTATGTAGACAGGTGGGAGAGGGACCTTAGTGAGAAAAATAATGGTAATTAAATTAACCTCTTTAAAAAAGGAGCAAGATGAGTTAGTGTATGAGAGGATGAACTGCTATGAATGACACTAACAGGTAATCAGTTAACTTAATTTCAACCCAGATTTTCACACATACCCCAGCAATGGACAGATCAAATAGATACTTCTCAGAGTAACATGTGCAGATTTTACTTTGTAGTTAAATATGGGGTCAGAAACTTGCAAAACAGAGAAAGGCTTCTTGGAAATTCAAATTAAAATGTCAAACAATAAAAATTACTGGCATACTGTACAGTTTCTCACAGACTCCAATATGCTAGGTGCCAGGAAGAACTTTACCTAAGGTAAATTTGGTATAGAGACAAAAAATATTGAGATTGTAGTGTTACCTGTCAAAGAATATTCACAATGGAATTTTCAGTAGACACCCAGATAAAGGGCAATCAGAATACAAGAGAAAGCAACAAAATCCACATATAAGTTAATTTCTAATTTGAGAAATCAATAGAATGTGTACATAAATTGATAAATACTGTCTCCATAAACGTCACTAATTCCAAGGACTAGTTAGTAGTTAGTTTCTAACTAAATGATTACAGGACATTCTGGTATATGCTCTCTTCTTGTGATCAGTTTGTTCTGGCAAGACTCCATCAGATACTTGCCCTTGAAAACAACTCAGCAGGAGAAGGCTCTGAGGCAATCACACTTCATTTAGAAACGAGCCAGATAATAACTCCCAAGACTGTAATAATCGCTGATAGGACAAGCACCAGGATACACATCTTCTTGCGAGACTTTTTCTGAGGAAAGAAATATGTAAAGATACCCATGAAGCAAGGACAATATTTTACATCTCAAAATACAAGAGTGCTTCATAAATTAACTTCCTTGAAGTTCTCTTTTTTAAATTATTTATTTGCAAGGAGGGTGAGGAGGGATAGAACGGGCACACCAGGGCCTCTTGCTACTGCAAACAAATGCCAAATTCATGCACCACTTTCTGCATTTGGCTTTACATGGGTATTGAAAATCGAACTCATTCTATCAGACTTTACAAACAAGTACTTTTAACCTCTGAGTTATCTCCCCAGTCCTCTTTCCCTCCCTCCCTCCCTCCCTCCTTTCCTTCCTTCCTTCCTTCTTTCTTTTTTTTCTTTTCTCAATTGTTATTAACATGATTATAAAAAATATCCCATGGTACTACCCTCCCTCCCCCCACTTTCCCCTTTGAAATTCCATTCTCCATCATATCCCCTCCCCATCTCAATAAGTCTTTCTTTTATTTTGATGTCATGATCTTTTCCTCCTCTTATGATGTCTTTCTTTCTTTTTGGCAGTGCTAGGGATTGAACCCAAGCATAAAGCAGGGAAGAGCTATACCACTGAGCCACATCCCCAGCCTACATAACTAATACCATGTACAAATATGCAAAAATCTAAAATTCTCAAGTTACCAGTGCTAGGTAATAATGCAACTTGTAACTGTTCCCAAATACAATTTTGCAGAGGATTTATGCCTATTTTGCTAGGTATTATTTACAATAAATTAATTAACTTGTGTATTTCTAAAAATTTTTTTAAATATTTTAATTTATTGCTCTATCTGCCTCTTTCTCTCTCAAATAAATAGACAAAAGAAAATATTTAAAAAAAATTAAAAGGGCTGGAGAGAAAGCCAAGCATAGTGGTACATGCCTATAGTCCCAGCACTGGGGAGGCAGAGGTAGGAATGCCATGAGTTCAAGGCTACCCTGAGACTACATAGTGAATTCCAGGACAGCCTGAGTCAGACCCTACCTCAGAAAAAAAAAAAAAAGATTATATATATATGTTGTGTGTGTATATACATACATACATACATATATACATACACACACATATAATTTTTTTTTCGAGGTAGGGTCTCCCTCTAGCCCAGGCTGATCTGAAACTCACAGCAATCCTCCTATCTCTGCTTCCCAAGTGCTGGGATTAAAGGCGTGTACTATGCCTGGAATTCAGTATTTTTAAAAATACTTTATTTATTCATTCATTTATTTATTTATTCATTTGAAAGAGAGAGGCATTTGCCTGCAAAGCCAAAGGATCTAGGTTTAATTCCCCAGGACCCACACAAGCCAGATGCACAGGATGACACAGGCTAGAGGCCCTAGTGTACCCATTCTCTCTCTCTCTCTCTCCCTCTCTCCTCTCTCTCTCTGTGTGTGTGCCTCTTTCTCTCTCTCAAATAAATAAAATAAAATAGGCCTGGAAAGATAGCTTAGTGGTTCAGGCACTTGCCTGAGAAGCTTAAGGATTCAGGTTTGATTCCCCAGTACCCACATAAGCCATGTACAAGGTGGCACATACATCTAGAATTCGTTTGTAGTGGCTAGAAGCCCTGACACGCCCATTCTCTGTGTGTGTCTGTCTCTCTTCTCTCTGCCTTTCTCTGCTTACAAGTAAAATAAAATAAATATCTTTTTTCTTTTTTTTAAAGACTTTTCTGTACATATTTATTTATTTATTTACTTGAGAGCGACATAGAGAGAGAGAATGGGCGTGCCAGAGCCTTATGCGACCTTGCGCTAGCCTCACCGTCGTGTGCCTACTTACGTGGGATGAGTCCTTAGGCTTTGCAGACAAATAAAATGTCTTTATAAAAAAAAAGATCGGGCTGGAGGGATGGCTTAGCGGTTAAGGCGTTTGCCTATAAAGCCAAAGGACCGAGGTTTGATTCCTCAGGACCCAAGTTAGCCAGATGCACAAATGTCCATATGCGTCCGGAGTTCGCCTGCAGTGGCTACAGGCCCTGGCACGCCCATTCTCTCTCTCTCCCCCTATTTCTCTGTCAAATAAATAAATAAATAAAAATATATTAAAAAAAAAAAAAAAAAGATCCGGGCTGGAGAGATGGCTTAGCGGTTAAGGCACTTGCCTGTGAAGCCTAAGGACCAAGGTTCAATTGCCCAGAACCCACATAAGCCAGATGCACATGGTACCATAAGCACCTGGAGTTCATTTGTAGTGGCTAGAAGCTCTAGCGCATCATATTCTCTCTAATAATAATAAAAAAAGCATCTGAGTCAAGAATAACATTAGACAGGCATAAAACATCTTAAAAAATATTTTTAAAAAGATCCAAGAAGGATCTTGCTAAAAAATAAAGTAAAATAAAATAATGAGCTGGGCATGGTGGTGCACGCCTTTAATCCCAGCACTTGGGAGGCAGAAATAGGAACAATGCCATGAGTTCTAGGCCACCCTGAGACTACATAGTGAATTCCAGGTCAGCCTGAGCTAGACCAAGACCCTACTTCCAAAGACCAAAACAAATAAATAAAAAATATAATTCCAAAAATATTTTTATTTATTTATTTACAAACAGAGAGAGACAGAGAGAAAGAAGAGAGACTCTCTAGCTGCTGCAAACAAACTATAGACGCATGTGTCACTTTGTGCATGTTGCTTTATGTGGGTATTGGGGAATTAAACTCAGTTATACTTTGCAGGCAAGTGCCTTAATTGCTGACCATCTTTGTAACCTTTATGTATGTACTTTAATAACTGTTTCACATCTATCACAAAGTCGTATGTTCACTGTAAAAAAATAGTAAAAAAAAAAAAAAAATCAAGCTGGGCGTGGTGGCGCACACCTTTAATCCCAGCACTCGGGAGGCAGAGGTAGGAGGATCGTCGTGAGTTCAAGGCCACCCTGAGACTACATAGTTAATTCCAGGTCAGCCTGGGCCAGAGTGAGACCCTACCTCAAAAAAGCAAAAAAAAAAAAAAAAAAAAAAAAAATCATCTCTGGATAAGATGCCAATTTTTCTTTTTGGAGGTAGAATCCTATTCTAGCCCAGGCTGACCTGGAATTCACTATGTAGTCTCAAACTCATAGTAATCCTCCTATCTCTACCTTCCAAGTGCTGGGGTTAAAGGCATGCACCACCACACCGGGCTAAAGTTATCAGTTTGTTTGTTTGTTTGTTTTTTGTATTTTCTGAGGTAGGGTCTCACTCTAGCCCAGGCTGACCTGGAATTCACTATGTAGTCCTAGGGTGGCCTTGAACACACAGTGATCCTCCCTCTGCTTCCCGAGTGCTGGGATTAAAGGTGTGCGCCACCACACCTGGCAAGTTATCAGTTTTTTTTCTTTTTTAACTTTTTTGTTAATTTTTATTTATTTATTTGAGAGAGAGAGAGAGAGAGAGAGAGGGAGGGAGAGAGAATGGGCGCACCAGGGCCTCCAGCCACTGCAAACGAACTCTAGACACGTGCGCCCCCTTGTGCATCTGGCTTATGTGGGACCTGGAGAATTGAACCTGGGTCCTTAGGCTTGACAGGCAAGCGTTTAACCGCTGAGCCCTCTCTCCAGCCCAAGTTAACAGTTTTTAATGAAAATATTACTAAGCATTAATTCCTTAAGAACAGCCTCAGGTAAAAAAAAAAAACAACTACCCTAGGAACATGGCAAATGGCTGAAGTGCTATTTATTTCTAAAAGGCCATGCAATACCAAAATGAAGGGAAATAAGGACCTCATGCAGAGTATTGGTACACTAAGACTCAGAAACATTATAAGCCAGATTCTCAACTAATGTAGAAAAATTCATCCCACAGGCACAATTCCATGATGCTTAAGCCATACTTATTCACATACTCCCATGTTGATTCCGTCCATCTACTATCCTAATGGAAATCCATGTTGGCTGTTTAGGACATAGGTTAGCCTTATGCTGGATTAGCTCATGGGGATCAGCTTTGCAGCCAGGAGGCTTCTGTGTGAATTTAAGACTTCAGCCGGGCGTGGTGGCGCACGCCTTTAATCCCAGCACTCGGGAGGCAGAGGCAAGAGGATTGCCGTGAGTTCGAGGCCACCCTGAAACTCCATAGTGAATTCCAGGTCAGCCTGGGCAAGAGTGAGACCCTACCTCGAAAAAAAAAAAAAAAAAAAAACCCACAAAGACTTCATGGTTTGGCAGATCTTGCTACAAAGAGAAACATTAAAAATGGAACTGGGACTCCAAATGATGACTACATACTTCCAGCTTAAGCCTTAGAAAAAGGCCACAGCAGTTTGCCAATATAGTCTGGTGGTCTATAAAGGGTGCAGTGCCAAGTGACTTTCGTTGGCACTAGCTTTTACCTGATAGTAAGCGGCTCTCTGTAGCTGATCAGTGGCTCTTTCAACGTGCACTTCTGAGCTTTCCACATTGGCTTCTATGCTATCTGCAAAAAATATAGTAGATGTTTTAGCACATTCAGATGTTTCAATATTGCACACAGATTTCAGATGTTACTATCAACATCCCAACTATCTAGCCATGAAATTTATTACTTTTCTGGCTGGAGGGACAGCTTAGCGGATAAGGCACTTGCCTGCAAACCCAAAGGACATAGGTTCGATATCCTAGGACCCACGTAAACCAGATGCATATGGTGGCGCACGCGTCTGGAGTTCATTTGCAGTGGCTAAAGGCCCTGGCATGCCCATTCTCCCTGTCTTTATATATCTGCTTCTTTCTGTCTCTCTCAAAAATAAATAAAATTTATTTTTTTTAATTTTCTTTTCTTTTTATTTATTTATTTGACAGAGAAAGAGGGAGGGAGGGGGGAGGGAATGGGTGTGCCAGGGCCTCCAGCTACTGCAAATAAACTCCAGACCCATGTGCCCCCTTGTACATCTGGCCAATATGGGTCCTGGGGAATCGAACCTGGGTCCTTCAGCTTTGCAGGCAAATGCCTTAACTGCTAAGCCATTCCTCCAGCCTGAATACAATATTTAAAAAAAAAATGTATTACTTAAACCATGCGTGGTAGGCGCACGCCTTTAATCTCAGCACTTGGGAGGCAGGGGTAGGAGGATCGCTGTGAGTTCGAGGCCACCCTGAGACTCCATAGTGAATTACAGGTCAGCCTGGGCTAGTGTGAGACCCTACCTCGAAAAACCAAAAAAAAAAAAAAAAAAAAAAAAAAAAGAAGTGTTACTTTTCAAAAAATTTTTTGAAGCTGGGCATGGTGGCACACACCTTTAATCCCAGCACTCAGGAGGTTGAGGTAGAAGATCGCCATGAGTTTGAGGCCACCTTGAAACTGCACAGTGAATTCCAGGTCAGCATGGGTTACAGTAAGACCCTTCCTTAAATAAATAAATAAATAAATATGCTTTAAAAAAGTTATCAACCTTGTGCTGGAGAGATGGCTTAGTGGTTAAGGCACTTGCCTTTAAAGCCAAAGGACCCAGGTTTGATTCCCCAGGAACCACGTAAGCCAGATGTACAAGATGGCACATGCATCTGGACTTCACTTGCAGTGACTAGAGGCCCTGTTGCACCCATTCTTTCTATATCTGCCTACACACTCTCTCTCTCTCAAATTACACACACACATATTTTTTTTGGTTTTTCGAGGTAGGGTCTCACTCTAGTTCTCAGGCTGACCTGGAATTCTCTATGTAGTCTCAAGGTTGCCTTGACCTCAGGGTGAGGCCTCCCGAGTGCTGGGATTAAAGGCGTGTGCCACCATACCTGGCTCAATAAATTTTTTTTTTTTTTGGTTTTTCGAGGTAGGGTCTCACTCTAGACCAGGCTGATCTGGAATTCACCATGAAGTCTCAGCGTGGCCACGAACCCACAGTGATCCTCCTACCTCTGCCTCCTGAGTGCTGGGAATAAAGGCATGCACCACCACGCCCGGCAATAAAGTATTTTTTAAAAAGTTATTCACTTCATGATTGTGCAAGTTTCTGGAGAGAAAAGCTAGAAAGCTTGACAGCTGTTTCTCTAGATACATTTACCAAGAGAGACTCTGGCAAATGAATGGGGCTGAGCAGACACAGCAGCCCACTCTAACTTTTACCTTTGACCACAGAAGAACACTGCTGGGCTGCAGAGATGGCTTAGTGGCTAAGGCGTTTGCCTGCAAAGCCAAAGGATCCTGGTTTGACTCTCCAGGACCCACATAAGTCAGATGCACAAGGGAGCATATGCATCTGGAGTTCGTTTGCAGTAGCTAGAGGCCCTGGCATGCCCATTCTCTCTCTTAAATAAATAAATAAAATATTTTAAAAAAGCAACAACAACAACAACAACAACAAAAAAAATGCTAACAAAAAAGATTATGTAGCCAGGAGTGGTGGTGCACACCCCTAATCCTAGCATTTGGGAGGAAGAGGTAGGAGGATCGCTATGAGTTCAAGGCTACCCTAAGACTACATAGTGAATATTCCAGGTCAGCCTGAGTCAGACCCTACCTCGGAAAAAAAAAAAAGATATATATATATATATATATATATATATATATATATATATATATGTGTGTGTATATACATACACACATACATATATACATACATACATATGTACATACACACACACATAATTTTTTTTTCGAGGTAGGATCTCCCTCTAGCCCAGGCTGATCTGAAACTCACAGCGATCCTCCTACCTCTGCTTCCCAAGTGCTGGGATTAAAGACGTGTACTATGCCTGGAATTCAGTATTTTAAAAAATACTTTATTTATTCATTTGAAAGAGAGAGAGAGAGAGAAAACGGGCATGCCAGGGCCTCTAGCCATAGCAAGGAATGAACTCTAGACACATGTGTCACCTTGTACATCTGGCTTTACATGGGTACTGGGGAGTAGAAGCCAGGTCCTTAGGCTTTGCAGGCAAGGCTTCACTGCTGAGCCATCTTTCTAGCCCAAATTCAAAAGAAAAAACAAATTTTTTTGTTGTTGTTGGTTTTTTGGGGTAGGGTTTCACTCTAGCCCAGGCTGAACTAGAATTTACTATGTAGTCTCAACATGGCCTCACACTCATGGCCATCCTCCTGCCTCCACCTCTCAAGTGCTGGGATTAAAGGCATATCCCACCACAGTGCCACTTTATGCATCTGGCTTTACATAGGTACTGAGGAATTGAACTCAGGTCATGAAGCTTTGCAGGCAAGTATTTTAAACATTGAGCCATCTCTCCAGCCCAAATTCAATTTTTATTTTATTTTATTTTTTTATTTTTATTTTTTGAGGTAGAGTTTCATTCTAGCCCAGGCTGACCTAGAATTTACTATGTAGTCTCAGGGTGGCCTTGAATTCATGGCGATCCTCCTTCCTCTGCCTCCTGAGTGCTGGAATTAAAGGTGTGCGACACCACACCTGGCCAAATTCAGTATTTTTTAAATGTCATTCCAAAACCCTAAGTCTATAGCTGACCAAGCATACTGAGTTCTTTGTAGTCAAATACTACTGACTCCCCCCCTTGGCTAGTGGTACTTATAATACTTACCAATCATATCCCCTTGGTCATGGATCATCATAGCCAAATCTTTAAATATCTGATTGACATCTAAAATATCAGCCTAAGGAAGACAAAAAAAACAAGTAACATTAAGCAACATGTCAGATGCTTCCTTTCCTCTACTTATTTAAGGTTTGGTCTAGTAACATATAAACATGTGGGGTGTTTTTGTTTGTTTTATTGAGGTAGGGTCTGGCTCTAGCCCAGGATGAACACTATGTAGTCTCAGGCTGGCGTAAAAGTCACTGCGATCTTCCTACTGCTGCCTCCCAAGTGCTGGGATCAAAGGAATGTACTATCATGCCTGGCTAGAGCACTACTTTTGGCCTGCCTCTATGCCAGGCTACTCAGACTAAGTAAAGGGGCTCTCCAAAGAACCCTCATCGAACTAGGAGTCATCATTGAGATATGGGGACAAAGTCCTCCTAAGCAACAAAGTATAAGTTTGTCTTGCTGTTTTCCATGCATATTTCTCAAGGATACCACAAAACAAATGGTGTTTGAAGAAAGGATTTGAGTATTCTAAGCCAGTAGCACCATAGCACAAGATTAAAGTCACTATGACTAAACTGAGCTAGATAATAGTCAAGCTACATAGTGACTCAATCCACGCCTTTAAATGAGTTAGTCCAGGGAAAACTCAAGCTAGAGAGCAGACACACTGAGTGAAAGAAAAGACACCACTTGCAGGACATGGTGGTACATGCTTTTAATCCTAGTGCTTGGGAGGCAGAGGTAGGAGGTTTGCCGTGAGTTTGAGGCCACCCTGAGACTACATAGTGAATTCCAGGTCAGAATGAACTAGAGTAAGACCCTACCTCGGAAAACCATTAAAAACAAAACAAAAACAAAAAACAACAACAACAAAAAACACCTGGCTCTCACCTCCAGCTGCCGTATCGCTGTTTCCCTCTCTCTAATAAGTTCCAGATCTTGCTCAGTGATGGGTGCCTCATCCTCCTGGCTCTGC
This sequence comes from Dipus sagitta, assembly GCA_036346955.1. Lineage (NCBI taxonomy): Eukaryota > Metazoa > Chordata > Mammalia > Rodentia > Dipodidae > Dipus > Dipus sagitta. Next base: position 111,819,306 of record CM070773.1, read on the forward strand.
ATCTGGTTCCATTCCTCATGGCTGCAAGGAGACAAACATTCCAGTTGATTCTTACTCTCTAAGGAGGAGGAGGAGGAGGAATATCCAACAGCATCCCCGCTGCCAGCAGAAACTAGGCAGACATCACCAGGGTTGCAAGTCTGCTATCATACAAGGTCCCCAAGGGCCACATGTCTGACACCCAGAGGCAAAGATATGATAATAACCAAAAAAACAGACTCTCAGCAAAACTGAGATGAAGCAGAATTATGGAAGGTGGGCCTCATTGCTTTTTCCACTTACAGGTATATTTGCAATCCTACCAAGACTTGCTAGACAAGAAAAGTATTTGCAGATTTGAACTCAATGAAGTAGAGTTGGTAAATGGGGTACCTAATGGGAGGAGTAACCAATATGTGACCAGTCAGTGCTTCACCAACTCATTTAAAAGAAACACACCTCCTAGTTTCCAGGACTTCCTCTGAGGTTATGCTGTGGGTTAGATACCTTTTACAAGAAAACAAAAGTAAGTGAAATGTTAGTGTGCGGTTGGATTCGGGTGTCCCCCATAAACTTAGGTGTTCTGAATGCTAGGTTCCCAGCTGATGGAGATTTGGGAATTAACACCTCTTGGAGGCAATGTATTGTTAGGGGCAGGCTTATGGGTATTACAGCCAGTGCCCCCCTGCCAGTGCTTGGCACAATCTCCTGCTGTCCACCTGATTTGGGCCAGGGTGATGTCTATCCTCTGCTCATGTAATTTTCCCTGCCATCGTGGGCCTTTCCCTCGAGTCTGTAAGGCAAAATAAGCCCTTTTTTTCCCCAAAGCTGCTCTTGGTCAGGTGATTTCTGTCAGCAATGCAAACCTGACTGCAACAGTTATCACTCCTTTTTTCCAAGTATTTAGAGAAAGGTGTGTTGCTTATTAGATAACATTCAGAAGACACTTTGACTAGCTAGTTTTGGGCATTTTCTCAACAATGTATAAGTCATACTTCATCTTTATAATATTTAAAGAGTGTCCTCTATATCCTGAGGTACACAAAAGTCAAACAGAGGTCCCCAGGCCTTGAGGTACCCACAGTGTTGTGGGGAGAGATACGTATCTATTATAAATACTTAAGTTCCAAATACCATGAATATGTATCTATGAAGTTAGTCTGGCAAAATGAAGAAGGCATCTTTCAGAAACAAACTGTCTACTCTCCCTCCTCATGTTCCCAGAAGCATGAGTGGCTCCATGTCAGTGAGCAAACAGACCCCACAATGTTGAAGAAATTAAATGAAATGTAAATTAGAGGTTAAGATGATAGAGACCTTCTATCTAATCTGACATCTGTGGGTTCATATTTGTTCCTAGTGGGTCATGTTCTCCACACAAAGATATAGTGAGCTTATTGTCATTTGTTTGTTCACCTTGGAAATAAATATCTCTTTCATAATTCAAAGGGTCTCACTCTAGTTCAGGCTAACCGGGAACTCACTATGTAGTCTCAGGGTGGCCTTGAACTCATGGCGGTCCTTCTATCTCTGCCTCGCAAGTGCTGGAATTAAAGGTGTGTGCCACCATGCCTGGCTTTTTTTTGTTTTTTTGAGGTAGGGACAGTCTTACTCTAGCCCAGGCTGACCTGGAATTCACTATGTAGTCTCAGGCTGGCCTCAAACTCATAGCAATCCTCGTACCTCTGCCTCATGAGTGCTGGGATTAAAGGCATGTGCCACCACACCCGGTTTGTAAGAGCCCACTTAAAAAAAAAAAAAAAAGTCCGACCTGGTGGTTCATGCTTTTAATCTCAGCACTTGCAAGGCAGGGGTACAAGGATCACTGTTTGATGCCAACCTGAGACTACATTCCAGATCAGCTTGGGCTAGAGTGAGACCCTTCCTTGAAAAACAAGAAAAAAAAAGTTTTATTTGGGCTACAGAGATGGCTCAGAGGTTACGGTGCTTGCCTGTGAAGCCTAACGACCTGAGTACCAATGTAAAGCCAGATGCACAAAGAGACACATGCAGCTGGAGTCCATTTGCAGTAGCAACAGGCCCTCTTTAGCTCTGGCATACCCATTCTCTGCCTGTCTCTCCTACCTCTCTCTACTTGAAAATAAATAAATAAAAGTACCTTAAAGGTTTTATTTATTTATTTGAGAGAGACAAAGGAAAGGAGAGAGAGAGGGAGAGGGAGAGAAGACAGAATGGGCACACCAGGGCCTCTAGCCACTGCAAATAAACTTGACGCATGACCCACTTGGTGCATATGGCTTTAGGAGGGTACTGAGGAATTGAAGCCAGGCTGGCAGGCTTTGCAAGCATGTACTTTTAGTCACTGTTCCATCTCTGGCCTAAGCCCATGTTTTTGACTTTCCAGTTTTATTTTTTGGATGATAAATTAACTACCTCAGGCACCCCTTTATTTTGGTTCATTTTTTTTTCTTGATTTTTATCTATTTCATTCCATTCCATTTTATTTTATTTATTTATTTATTCTGATTTTTCCAAGTAGGGTCTCGCTCTAGCCTAGGCTGACCTGGAATTCAGTATGCAGTCTCAGGCTGGCCTCAACTTACAGTGATTCTCCTACCTTTGCCTCCCAAGTGCTGGAATTATGTAGTTTCAGGGTGGCCTTGAACTCATGGCAATCTTCTTACCTTGCTTCCCAACTGCTGGGATTAAAGGTGGGCACCACCACACCCAGCCATTTTATATTTTTAAAAAATATTTTATTTATTTGAGAGAGAAAGAAAGAGGCAAATAGAAAGAATGGGCACACCACGGCCTCTAGCCACTGAATGAACTCCAGACGCATGTGCCACCTTGTGCATCTATCTGGCTTTACGTGGGTACTGGGGAATTGAATCTGGGTCCTTTGGCTTTGCAGGCAAGTGCCTTAATTGATAACCCATCTCCCCAGACCATTTTATTATTTATTATCCCGACCCTACCCGTCCTAGTCTAGTCTAGTCTAGTCTAGTCTAGTCTAGTCTAGTCTAGTCTAGTCTATTCTATTCTATTCTATTCTATTCTATTCTATTCTATTCTATTCTATTCTAATTTAGTTTTTCAGTGTAGTATCTTGCTCTAGCCCAGGCTCACCTGGAATTCACTATGTAGTCTCAGGGAGGCCTCAAACTCATAGCAGTTCTCCTACCTCTGCCTCCCAAGTGCTGGGATTAAACGTGAGTGCCATCAACCTGGCTACCATTTTATTTTATTTGATTTTTTATGAGATAGTCATGCTGTGTAGTCCAGGCTGGCCTAAAACTCTCTTGATCCTCCTGCCTCAGTCTCTAAAGTGCTAGGGTGCCGAGCGTGGTGGCGCACGCCTTTAATCCCAGCATTCGGGAGGCAGAGGTAGGAGGATCACTGTGAGTTCAAGGCCACCCTGAGACTACATAGTGAGTTCCAGGTCAGCCTGGGCTAGAGTGAGACCCTACTCCGAAAAACCAAAAAAAAAAAAAAAAAAAGAAAAAAGTGCTAGGGTTACAAGTGTTAATCACCATGCCAGGCCCATCTCATTGGATTTTATTTTTTGTTTTGTTTTGGTTTTTTTGAGGTAGGGTCTCACCCCAGCCCAGGCTGATACATATGAAATTCACTAGGTAGTCTCAGTGTGGCCTTGAGCTCACAATGATCCTCCTACTTCTGCCTGGCAAGTGCTGGGATTAAAGGCATGCACCATCAGGCCCTGCTAATTTTTTTAAAATTAAAAATAAACATGTGCTGGAGAGATGGCATAGCAGTTAAGGTGCTAGCCTGCAAAGCCAAAGGACCCAGATTTGATTCCCTAGGACCCATGTAAGCCAGATGCACAAGGTAGTGCATGCTTCTGGAGTTCGTTTGCAATGGCTGAAGGCCCTGGTGCACCCATTCTCCTATCTACCTCTTTCTCTTTCTCTCTCTCTAACAAATAAATAAAATAATTAATTCAAAAAAATTTGAAAACATATAGGGCTGGAGAGATGGGTCAGTGGTTAAAGGCACTTGCTTGCAAAGCCCTATGGCCTGGATTCAATTCCCCTGTACCCACATAAAGCCAGATGCTCAAAGTGGTGTTCGTGTCTGGAGTTTGCAGTGGCAAGAGGCCCTGATGAGCCCATACTCACTCTCTCTCTCTCTCTCTCTCTCTCTCTGTCTCACATAAATAAGATTTAAAAAAAAAAACATGCTGGGCATGGTGGCGCACATCTTTAATCCACGCATTTAGGAGGCTGAGGTAGGAGAGGATCACTATGAGTTGGAGGCCAGCCTGAGACTAGATAGTGAATTCCAGGTTAGCCTAGGTTACAGCGATAGCCTACCTTGAAAAACCAAAATAAATAAATGAAATATGACTCTCATGAACTGTCCAGCAAGTTAAATAAATAATTCTTTACCTGTCAAATGAGACGAGCTGCTCCTCTCTTTGCCTGTCTTCTGCCTAGAAAGCAGATGGCATTAGCTGCTGTTATCCACAAACATATCACAGACACGCAAGGGTTTCCTTAGTTATACATACTATGGAGACGTGACATCCCAGCTGTTACTGGCTCCCTAAAATGACACAAGACTCTGACAATTTTTCTTGACTAGGAAATTGGTGTGAAATTGTGACAAACAATTCTGCATTTCAATTTGGGCACAGAATACAAACCATTCTTAACAAGACACAGAGAGGAACAGGTGTATAAGTGACCTATAATGATGATGATGATGTTGATGATAACCTCCAAAAGGAAGGGAAGGAGGAGGTAAGGGAGCTGAGAATTGAACTTTGGCTCTCTTGCATGCTCTTCAAGCAATCTACCACTGAGCTCCATTCCTAGTCCATATTTCATTTTTAAAAGACTTACCTTGTATTTCTATATAATACAGGCTAAGCAAAATTTCCAAAATCCTGGGCTGGAGAGATGCCTTAGTGGTTAAGGCACTTGTCTGCAAAGCCTGAAGACCCAGGTTTGATTCCCCAGCACCCACGAAAGCCAGATATACAGGAGGCACATGCATCTGGAGTTCACTGGTAGTGGTTAGAGGCCCTAGTGTGCTCTTTTTTTTTACTACCTCTATATCTCTCAAAAAAAAAAATAAATAAATAAAATAAAATAAAAATAAAAAGCTGGGTGTGGTGACACACACCTTTAATCCTAGCACTCAGGAGGCCGAGGTAGGAGGATTGACATGAATTTGAGGCCACCCTGAGATTACAGAGTGAATTCCAGGTCAGCCTGGACTAGAGTGAAACCCTACCTTGGAAAAAAAATTTCAGCCAGGTGTTGTGGCACATGTCTTTAATCCCCGCACTCAAGAGGCAAAGGTAGGAGAATCGCTGTGAGTTTGAGGCCAGCCTGGGACTACAGAATGAGTTCCAGGTCAGCATGGGCTAGAGTGAGACCCTACCTTGAAAAAAAAAAAAAATCTACTCACTGATATTGGGTGGGCTACTGTTCATTTTGTTTTGATTAAAAGTTGGAGCCTCTGGCTGAGGAAAAGGCTTAATACATTAAAACACTTGCCAGTCAAGCCTGAGTACCTGAGTTTGATTCCTCGACCTCATGTTTAAAAAAGCCAGAAGCTGGGCTGCAGAAATGGCTGAGCCGTTAAGCACTTGCCTGTGAAGCCTAAGGACCCTGGTGCGAGGCTCGATTCCCCAGGACCCACGTTAGCCAGATGCACAAGGGGGCGCACACCCTGGAGTTCGTTTGCAGTGGCTGGAGGCCCTGGTACGCCCATTCTCTCCCTCTCTCTGCCTTTCTCTCTGTGTCTGTTGCTCTCAAATAAATAAAAAATGAACAAAAACATTTTTTAAAAAGTTGGAGCCTCACTATGTTGTCCAGGCTGACTTCTGCAACTCCTGGCTTCACCTCAGCCTCCTGACTATAGGCACATGACAGTGCTTCAGTTTTACTTTCGCTTTCCTCCAGTGTAGACAAGGAACAGTGCCAGTGCCTAAAAGCTTACTCTCGTGCCCTTCCACTCCAACCTTCCCCCTTAAAATAGCCATTACTGTGACCTGGTGAAAATTATTTTCTTGCGTTTTGAAATCCTTATTCAATATTGTTTGGCCTGGTTTTGAACCATATTTGTATTGAGACAGGCAGTATTCCAGGATGGCCTTAAACTTACTATGTAACTGAGGCTGAGCTTGTACTCCTTACCCTCCTGGCTGGGTCTGTATTCTTTCATACCTTGTTTAGGCTGTTCCATATTGCATCAGCTCCATCCCCGATACTAAATACGACTGCGATACTATAGCACAATGTATCTATCCAGTCTACTGTTGAAGCTACCCATAGTCCCAGTACTAGAGGGCAAAGGCAGGAGAATCAATCACTACTATGAGGCCAGCCCAGGCTACATCATGACACCCTGCCTCCATTAAAATCAGACCTCATAATACCATTGAAGGACACCTAGATGTTTCCAATTATTTTTTCCACTTGTGATGCTAGAACCCAGGCCCTTATACATGGTAGGCAAGCATTCTACCACTGAGCTATACTCCAAACCTGAATGTTTCCAATGTTTTTTATTGGTTTTCTTTTTGAAACAGTCTCGCTATGTAGCCTAGGTTGGCCTAGAATTCTTGATCTTCCTATTTTCTACCATATAAAACTTACATTGTAACTGTAAGAGTTTCTGTATCTATCTATCTATCTATATATTTTAAATGAAAGCCAATTTTTCTTTCATGAAGTAACACAAATTATCAATTAGTATCAGTATGTTTTTTAAAAATATATTTATTTAATTATTGATTTGACAGAGAGAGGCAGATAAAGAGAAAGGGTGTGCTAGGGCCTTTAGCCACTGTAAACAACTCCAGATGCATGCACCCCCTTGTGCATCTGGCTTACGTGGGTCCTGGGGAATTGAACCAAGGTCCTTAGGTTTTGCAGGCAAACACCTTAACCACTAAGCCATTTCACCAGCCCAATATCACTATGTTTTTAATAATCTATTTCTCCCCTCCCCCCCAAGGCAGAGTCTCACTCTAGCCCAGGCTGACCTGGAATTCACTATGTAGTCTCAAGGTGGCCTCGAACTCATGGCGATTCACCTTCCTCTGCCCTCTGAGTGGATTTTCTGTAAAAATTTTTGTTTTTGTTTTGTTTTTTGAGGTAGAGTTTTGCTCTAGCCCAGGTTGACCTAGAATTCACTATGCAGTCTCATATTGGCCCTTGAACTGACAGTAATCCTCCTACCTCTGCCTCCCAAATTCTGGGATTAAAGATGTATACCACCACACCTGGCTAAACATTCTTAGATTATACAATTTAGTGAGAGATACAAGATGGTACAATTGTGCTCACTTGCTATCCTAGCAGTTGGGAGGAGAAGACAGAAGGACCAGACATTCAGGGTAATCTTTAGCTATTCAGACATGCACCACCGTGCCTGACCCTTGCTAGGCTTAAAACTGGAGATTAGGGACTGGGGAGATGGCTCAGTGGTCAAAAGGCTCTTGATTACAGAACATGCTGGTATGGGATCAATTCCCCATTACCTACATAAAGCCAGATGCACAAAGTGGCACATGTGTCTAGTTTGCAACAGCAAGTGGTCCTGGCACACCCATACACTCTTTCTCTCTTAATCTCTCTCAAATAAGCAAATAAACATTTTAGAAGCCAGAGACTAGTATTTTCCATCAGTTTTGGGAAATTATCAGCCATTATTTTACTCAGTAACTGCACTTAAAAGTAATATTAGAAGGCAGCTGTGGGCTGGAGAGATGGCTTAGTGGTTAAGGTGCTTGCCTGCAAAGCCTAAGGATTCAGGTCTGATTCTCCAGGTCCCACGTAAGCCACATACACAAGGTGGCGCATGCATCTTGAGCTCGTTTGCAGTGGCTAGAGGCCCTGGTGTGCCCATTCTCGCTCCCTCTCTATCTATCTCTGTCTCAAATAAATAAATAAAATTTATAGAAGCTAGCTGCGATGGCACACACCTATAATCCCAGGACTTGGGAGGTAGAAGCAAGAGGATTGGGAGTCCAGGGCTGGCCTCCGCTACATAGAAAATTTAGAGCCAGGGCTGGAGAGATGGCTTAGCGGTTAAGGGCTTGCCTGTGAAGCCTAAGGAGCCCGGTTCGAGGCTCAATTCCCCAGGACCCACGTTAGCCAGATGCACAAGGGGGTGCACGCATCTGGAGTTCGTTTACAGTGGCTGGAGGCCCTGGCGTGCCCATTCTCTCTCTCTCTCTGTCTGTCTGCCTCTTTCTCTGTCTGTCACTTTCAAATAAATAAATAAAAATAAACAAAAATTAAAAAAAGAAAATTTGGAGCCAGCCTGGGCTCCATGAATTGTCTCTAAAAAATACAGATCTTAGCCAGGTGTGGTGGCGCACGCCTTTAATCCCAGCACTCGTGAGGCAGAGGTAGGAGGATCACCGTGAGTTCATGGTCACCCTGAGACTCCATAGTGAATTCCAGGTCAGCCTGGGCTAGAGTGAGACCCTACCTTGAAAAACCAAAAAAAAAAATAAAAAAATTTAAAAATACAGATCTTTCTCCATTTATCATAGTCACTTTAAAATACTTGTTTAGGGGCTGCAGAGATGGCTCAGCAGTTAAGCATTTGCCTGTGAAGCCTAAGGACCCCAGTTCAAGGCTTGATTCCCCAGACCCATGCAAGCCAGATGCACAAGGTGGCACATGTATCTGGAGTTTGTTTGCAGTGGCTGGAGGCACTGATGTGCCCATATTCTCTCTCTCTCTCTCTCTCTGTCGCTCTCAAATAAATAAATAAAATAAACAAAAAAAATTTTTAAATACTTGTGGTAGTTTGAATAGATGGCCCCCAATATATTCAGTTTTTTATTGTTTGTAGTTTGCATCTGCAGCCACCTGGCTGGAGGCAGTGTCACTGGGTGGATCTTAAGGTGTGGTGGTGGGTTTCAGATTTCAATCTAAAGATATGCAAAGTGTGCCTAGCTGGAGTTCCTAAAGCTGTGCTATGTGGCTTTTGGCTTTTTGGCTTGTGCTTCTCTCTCTCTGCTTGGTCCTGTGAAAGCAGGCCAGCTTCTTCTGCCATTATGGAACTTCCCCTGGATCTGTAAGCTTCAATAAATCCCTTCCTCCATAACTGTGCTTGGTCTGGAAGTTCATCTCAGAGAACCTGAAGCTGTCTGCTACTCTTGTTTAGTGCCAGGCATGGTGGCACAGTCATTTAATCCCAGCACTCTGGAGGCAGAGGTAGGAGGATCACTGTGAGCTTGAGGCCACCCTGAGACTACAGATTGAGTTCCAGGTCAGCCTCAGAGTGGGACTGTACCTCAAGAAAATAAATAAATAAAATAAACATAAATGCTTATTTATTTGGTAAAACAGCATTTCCCTATATACCTCAGGCTCATTGCAAAACTTCTGATGCTCCTACCTTCAGCTCCCAAAGTTATATTACAGGTAGGCCCAACACTCAGTTCCATTTATCATGATCTTTCTTCCATATGTAATTTCTTTAAAAAAAATTTTTTTTATCTATTTATTTATGATAGAGAGACAGAAGAGAGAGAGAATGGGTGCAGCCAGGGTATCTAGCCATTGTAAACAAACTCTAGACACATGTGCCACCTTGTGCATCTGGCTTACATGGGTTCTGGGGAATCAACCTTGGGTTCCTTAGGCTTTGCAGATAAATGCCTTAACCACTGAACCATCTCTCCAGCTCTATATTCAATCTCTTAACTCACTATGCTACATACTGGGGGGAAAAGGAGCTTTTAGCCAATTTTCTAGTTAAACTCACACAATGGTTACTATATTTTGGGAGGGTGGTTTTGTTTTGTTTTGTTTTTCCCAGACAAGGTTACACTGTATAGCCTTGGCTAGACTAGAACTTGATTGCTAGGTAGGCCAGGCTGGTCTCTAACTTGTAGCAATCCTGCATCGGCTACCTGAGTACAGGGATTCCAAGTGTGAGCTGCCACTCCAGCTTACCTTACATTTCCTTTATTTTCTTTTTGGAGGTAGGGTCTCACTGTAGCCAATGCTGACCTGGAATTCACTCTGTTGACCCAGGCTGGCCTTGAACTCACATTGATCCTCCTACCTCAGCTTCCTGAGTGCTGGGATTAAAGACATGCTGCACCACCACCATGTCTGGCCTCTTTTCTTTTTTGGCCTTTTTGATTTGGTTTTATTCAAGGTAGAGAAAACTAGCCCAGGATGACCTGAAGCTCACTCTGTAGCCCAGGCTGGCCTTAAACTCACAGTGATCCTCCTACCCCAGCCTCCCAAATGCTGGGATTATAGGCAGGTGCCAACACACCCAGCTACCTTCCACTCTCTTAGCCCTATGGCCATTCTTGTCTAACCTACTAGTAAGACATGTATCTGCGCACAGTTAAACCAATCTGACGTTTCACAGCAGTTGGTGTATATGTTTATTACCTGGTACAAATGAAGGCTAATGTACAAAAAGAGAAAAAAACCTAAGGAAGACCCTCCAGAAATTGCAAAGCTCTTTTATTGGGAGTCAACTTACAGAAAGACGAGATCCGGCTCTTGCTCTCGCAATACTTTCCTTTTCCTTCTCGGATACCTGTCTCTGGACAGCCTGGAAGTTGTTCAAGGCCGCAGAGAAGTCATTCATGAGCCGCTCCTTCTGAAGCTTCTGCTGGCGCTGAAGAAATGAAGCAGGAACATGGAATTTCAAATTAACCCACAATCATGTGAATTTAACTTCCATTAAAAGCAAAATTATACCCTTAGAGATTTTACACTAGGAAAATTACTACAAAACAGGCTTATCCTTAAATCACTAAATTTGCTCATTGCTAGTGCAAATCGCTGGTTAATACTATAGAGCTAGTGAAAAGCATTGCAACAAACCCAAGAACTGGGTATCATTCATTCCGCCACTCAGAAGGAATTGCAATTTGGAATATTTGTTCCCTAGAGAATCTATAAGCAGAATAAAACCCTCTGTACTCAGACTGGACCTAAACAGGATTTTTTTAAATTTTTTGTTTATTTTATTTATTTATTATTTGAGAGTGACAGACAGAGAGAGAAAGAGGCATATAGAGATAGAGAATGGGCGCACCAGCGCCTCCAGCCACTGCAAACGAACTCCAGACGTGTGCACCCCTGTGCATCTGGCTAACGTGGGTTCTGGGGAATTGAGCCTCGAACCGGGGTCCTTAGGCTTCACAGGCAAGCGCTTGACCGCTAAGCCAACTCTCCAGCCCAGGATTTTTTGTTTTTGTTTTTGAGGTAGGGTCTCACTCTAGCTCAGGCTGTCTATGATCTTGTCTATGATCCCAGCACTTGGGAGGCTGAGGCAGGAGGACCTCAACTTAGAGGCCATCTGGGACCTCTGTAGTGAAACAGAAAAATAACAGGCTGAGGATGTAGTTCAGTGAAAGAACAAGTCTTGGATTCCTGAATGTTTGCGTGTTTTGTGTTTTTTCACAGGCAGGGGGAGCCACTTGACATGCTCATAGGAGCTTATGACTTGTAGCAATGGAAGTGGTTGACTGGAGTTTGAAAGATTGGATGGAGACTAAGATACCAGATGGGAGACTGGAGAGGGGATGACCAAGTTGGTGAATAGATAATCTTGAATTAATAGAGTTTGGAAGGTGAAAGAATAGAGACTCAAAGATGACTTGGGTTTGCTAGTTGAGGTGGAATATTAAAGAGTGAGCAGGTGTGGGGAGGAAAGTGAATTTTTTTCTTCGAGGTACAGTCTCACTGTAGCTCAGGCTGACCTGGAATTCACTATATAGTTTCAGGGTGGCCTTGAACTCACAGTGTTCCTCCTACCTCTGCCTCCCAAGTGCTGGGATTAAAGGTGTGTGTCACCATGACTGGCTAAATAGGCTGTTTTTGCTAAACTAATGAAAATGTATTCCTCCATATTACTTTCACAACTTTTCAGAAAACCACCATTCTTTTTGTTTTTTTTGTTTTGTTTTTTTTGTTTCAAGGTAGGGTTTCACTCTAGTCTAGGCTGACCTGGAATTTACTACGTAGTCTCAGGGTGGCCTCAAACTCATAGTGATCCTCCTACCTCAGCCTTCTGAGTGCTGGGATCAAAGGCATGCACCACCATGCACAACATCATTATTTTCTTGCATAGTTTTATTTAAATGAATTTTGAAATCCTTAAGAACTTGATAACTACTTTACCTGAGGCCTATCTTTATAAGCTCACTAGTTCCACATCCCAAAAAGTATAAATTGGGTTGGGCATGGTGGGCACAGCTTTAGTCTCAGAACTCTGGAGGCTGCAAGTAGAAGGATTTCTGTGAGTATAAGGCCAGCCTTGGGCTTCAGAGTGTGTTCCAGGTCAGCCTGGGGTGGAGTGAGACCTTGACTCAAAAATCCAAAACAGCTTAAAAAATACAAATTTATATATAATTGGCTTGGGGAGATGACTCAGTAGTTAAAGGTGCTTGCTTGCGAAACCTACCAGTCTGGGTTCAATTCCCCAGTACTCACGTAAAGACATGCTCAAAGTGGTGCATGCACTGGGAGTTCACTTGCAGTGGCAAGAGGCCCTGGTGCACCCATACTCTCTCTCTCTTTCAAATAAATAAACTTTTGGGCTGGGTGTGATGGCACATGCCTTTAATCCCAGCACTCAGGAGGCAGAGGTAGGAAGATCGCCATGAGTTCGAGGCCACCCTGAGAATACAGTGAATTCCAGGTCAGCCTGGGCTAGAGTGAGACTCTACCTCAAAAAACTAACTAAATAAATAAAAATTAAATATATATATATATATATATATATATATATATATATATATATATATATACATACATATATATACACACACACACACAGAGTGCTTGCCCTGTGCTAAGCACACAAAAGGAAAAACTCATCCTAACCTCAAACAGCTTACATAAGTGTAGGTAAAGGATATAGTGAGACAAGTGCTAAAAAAAAATTAACTGCAATTTCAGTTAGTACTGTAGAAGTTCAGAGGTGGGAATAATCAGTAGGAACCAAAATGGTCAGGAAAGCTCTCACGGGAAGGTGGCCATGAATGGAAGAGCAGGGCATGAATGAGAGCGAAGGCAGGAGCAAATCTCAGTAGAGGAACAGTGACTTAAATGGAAAATGGAAAGACTTATGCAGAAGTAGTTGGGCTGGAACCAAAGGTGTATTCAAGAGAGAACCTAGGAGCCCGGAGAGGTGGCGCACGCCTTTAATCCCAGCACTTGGGAGGCCAGAGGTAGGAGGATTGCTATGAGTTTGAGGCCACCCTGAGACTAAATAGTAAATTCCAGGTCAACCTGGGCTAGAGCGAGACCCTACCTTGAAAAACCAAAGAGAGAGAGAGAGAAAAAAAAACTAGGGCTGGAGAGGTGGCAGTTAAGGCACTTACCTCTGAAGCCAAAGGACCCTAGTTTGATTCCCCAGAACCCATGTAAGCCAGATGCACATGGTGGTACATGCGTCTGGAATTCATTTGCAGTGGTTGAAAGCCCATTCTCTCCCCCGCCACCTTGCAAATAAGTAAATAAAATACTTTTTAAAAAGTTTTTAAAAACAACAAAGAAAGGTAAACAAAGGATCAAAAAAAAGGCCTCTAGGAGATGGCTTAGTGGTTAAGTGCTTGCCTGTGAAGACTAAGGACCTCAGTTCATCCCCAGGACCCACGTTAGCCAGATGCACAAGGGAGTGCACACGTCTGGAGTTCGTTTACAGTGGCTGGAGGCCCTGGAGCGCCCATTCTCTCTGTCTCTCTCTCTGCCTCTTTCTCCCTCTTTCTGCAGCTCTCAAATAAATAAATAAAAATAAACAAAAAAAAATTTTTTTAAAGGCCTCTAGATTTGAAAACTAAAATGTCCCTGACAGCACACAGTTTTGAGAGAAAAACTGAAACTGAAAGCATGATATATGGCTTAACGTATAGGGAGGTGGTGAGAACATGGGTTGTGAGGCACAGACAGGTCAGACGAGGAAAGAACAAAAAGGTGGTCAGCACGAGAGGAGACAGAGCAGGAATCATATTTCGCCAGAGTTGGATTGTCCATCTACTTTGTGTTCTGAGTGACTCAAAGTAATGGAAAGGAACATTAGCATGCATAATCCAAAAATAACTTCGATTTGGTTTCAGAATACATTAGATAAATTTGAGGGGCAACAGATTTAGCTTTCTATTTATATTTTGCTTAGACTACTATATAACTCTTTTTTTTCTCCCCAAGGTATCCCAGGCTGACCTGAAATTTACTATGTAATCTGAGGCTAGCGTTGAACTCACAATCCTCCTATCTCTGACTCCCCAATGCAGGGACTAATGGTATATACTACCACACCTGGTACTTTTTTTTTAAGGTACCTTTCCTTTAAAAAAAATAATAATTTAGCTGGGCATGGTGGCACAGGCCTTTAATCCCAGCACTCGGGAGGCAGAAATAGGAGGCTCACCATGAGTTTGAGACCATCCTGAGACTACATAAAGTGAATTCCAGGTCAGCCTGGACTAGAGTGGAATCCTGCCTTGGAAAAAAAAATTTATTGGCTGGGCATGGTGGCGCACACCTTTAATCTTAGTACTCGGGAGGCAGAGGTAGGAGGATTGCCGTGAGTTCAAGGCCACTTTGAGACTACATAGTGAATTCTAGGTCAGGATGGGCTCTCACTACCTCGAAAAATCAAAAAAAAAAAAAACATTTTTATTTATTTATTTGCAAGTACAGAGAGACTGAAAGAGAGACAGAGAGAATGGATGCACCAAGACCTCTAGCTGCTGCAAACAAACTCCAGATGCATATGCCACTTTGTGCATCTGGCTTTATTTGGGTAATGGGAAATCAAACCACGGCCATCAGACTTTGCAGGCAAGCTGAGCCATCTGTATAGCCCTTACTATTTAACTCCTAAGCACTTATAATACTGTCTTTTTTGTTCTTTTTTTTTTTTTTTTATTTATGTAGTTGAGAGTGACAGAGAGAGAAAGAGGCAGATAGATAAGAGATAGATAGAGAGAGAGAGAGAATGGGCATGCCAGGGCCTCCAGCCACTGCAAACGAACTCCAGACGTGTGTGCTCCCTTGTGCATCTGGCTAACGTGGGTCCTGGGGAATTGGGCCTTGAACCAGGGTCCTTAGGTTTCATAGGCAAGCGCTTAACCACTAAGCCATCTCTCCAGCCCAATACTGTCTTTTTTATTAGTATGAAAACTATCCTAGCTATAAGTATTTAGACTTGTGTGTGAGTTGGAGTAAAAATTGGTAGCAGAGGCCAGTAAGCTAGAAAAGAGAGGAAGGACTTAGAGGATGGTATTGTACATATGTAAGTAGAAGAACAGATTACTGGAGGTGGAATGGACTAAATGCAGTCAGGGGAGGAAGAGAGTGAGTAAAAGAAGGGTGGGGGGAGGGTTAATCAAAATTCAGGATATTGTGAATAAGTCATACGGTAACCTACTTTTTTCAATAATGGCACACCCAGAAGCCATAGACAATTACTAGAAAAATTTCAGTGCCATGGATGGGATTCCTTCCAGTGAGTTATTGGCCAGGGAGGTCCCTGATGCCCCCAAAACATTACAGGCTATTGCCAAGACTGTTGGTTTCCCACCAGGAAGAGATGATAAGACCCTATTGCTGAAGACTCCACATGCCAGAGCTGCAAGGTCACTGAGAAATCAAACTGAGGCTGAGTTGAAACCTCCTCCCTGTAGACCAGCTGACTGGAAAAAGCTGCACTATGTGCATCCCTATGGGAGACAGAAGTCATCAGCAGTGAAAACAGTGGGCACTGCAAGCCTCAAGTTTTGCCAGCCAAGCCAAAGGACCAAACGGGTGCAATAGTAGCATGTCTTCTATGGGGGAAACCAACTGCTCTCTAATTGGACTGGAGGCTGCTCTATGGGATGGAATACATGCCTGGTACTGAAAACCTAATCAAAAGCCTATGGTGGGAGAGGTCATGAGCCTTAGGAGTGTAACACCTGCTCTTGTCTGGCTAAATGCATATATTATGCTCACCAAACTGCCCTGTAAGCACTTTATTTAACATTCATATTAATGCTACTTTCACTTTTGGTTAGAGAAGCTTCCCTTTTCATATGGCGGTGATCACTGGGATGACCCAAAAGGCGCTATAGTGCTGAGAAGTGACATAGGAGGGTTCAGCACTGAAACATCTCTTTCACACCGTCTGCTGCGGAAGAGGTGGTGGAAAGAATGTAAGAGCCGAAGGAAGGGTAAGACTGCTTACAATGCACTATTCCAGATACAAACTGGCCTCGATATCCACTACCTTACAATGCCTAGCAATACCTTCACAAGACCCCATAATAGGAGGAAAAGATGATGACATCAAAATAAAAGAGAGACTAACAGAGAGAGGGAGGGGATATGCTGGAGTGTGGACTTGTGAAGGGTAAAGTGGGGGAGGGGAGGGAATTATCATGGTTTATTGTCTATAAGTATAGAAGCTGTCAATAAAAAATAATAAAAATAAAACAAAAGCAAAGTCCTTTCCTGTTAGTAAACAAAACAAACACAGAAAATACCAACCTGCTCTGAAGTAGACAAGGGAAGGGGCAAGGACCCTAATTCCTTCAGCAATTCATTTGTTTCCTTGGCAAGCTGATTTGTGGAGTGCTGTAACTGTTGCCTAAGAGAAAAAAGACAGGTTTCAGAATTCTGTCATTTCCTGAGAGCTATTATACTGAGTATTACTTTGTCCAGAGGGTGTCTCACAATCAGGTTGAAGGGCTATTTGAAGAAATGGGCTTCTCAATGCCAATGTTCACAACCCACTTCAAGGTATCTTCACATTACTGAGGCAGTCTTACTGAGCAGAAAGAACCTGCCTCAATGACACCAATCAGGAATCTCATCTCTTTGGGGAGAAAAGAAAAGCATATCAGTAGTTCTGAGAAGTACAAGAGAAATTACTACCTGCACCTAAATCTAGAGGTTTTAACACACTGAATTCTCAAAAAATTCTCACTGAATTTCCCAGGAACACTGCCGGTTAGTGTCTGTCATTCTACTGACAAGTGTGGGTGAATGGAATATGCATTAAATACATAACTTCCTACCTACCCTAAGGGACAAACTCCAGAGACCCATTCCTGAATTCTTGCTTAACGGCTTCTAGAAATGTACCCTTTGCTTCCCTGCCCTGCTCTTCATGCTTGACTTTCTGCCTCTTCCCTCCCTATGCTGATTAGAGCACTCACCTAGCTTGTGCAAGGTACAGAGTTCAATCCTCAGCACTATCAAAAGTAGTAACTCACTGGGTGTGGTGCTGTGCACATTTAATCCCAGCTCTCGGGAGGATGAGATAGGACTGCCATGAGTTTGAGGACACCCTTAGACTACACAGTGAATTCCAGGTCAGCTTGAGCTAGAGTGAGACACTACCTCAAAAAACAAAACAACAACAACAAGGTAGCAACTGCAAAATATATAAAGGAACCTGGTTACTAGGTACAGTGGCATGCACCTATATGGTTGATGCAGAAGGATCACTTGAGCCCAGTAACTCACAAGAGAGTGGGAAAGATTGGGGGGTGGGTAAGTAAGGGAAAAAGGACATGTCATAACAGGCTAGGGCGGATAGGAATGGAAATACAAAAATACAAAAAGGCTGGGCGTGGTGGCGGGTGTCTTTAATCCCAGCACTCAGAAGGCAGAGGTAGGAGGCTTGCTGTGAGTTGGAGGCCACCCTGAGACTACATACTGAATTCCAGGTCAGCCTGGGCTAGAATGAGACCCTACCTCGAAAAACCAAAAACAAAACAAAATGAAAAATGCAAAGAGGCAGGTTGGAGAGATGGCTTAGCTGTTAAGGCGCTTGACTGCAAAACCAAAGGACCCAAGTTCAATTCCCCAGGACCCACTTAAGCCATATACACATGGTAGCGCACGCATCTGGAGTTCATTTGCAGGGGCTGAAGGCGCTGCGCTGGTGCAGCCATTCGTTCTCTATCTGCTTCCTTCTCACTCTTTCTCTCATTCTCTCTCTCTTTCAAGTAAATAAAATAGACTTTAAAAAAGTAAAATAAAAAAAAATACAAAAAGCCCACCTCATGCTTTCACTCATGGCTTTCTCTGTTCTCTGGCCATCTTTGCAAAGGCTTTAAGAAATGACACAGAAACCACATGCTATGACCTGGATTCGTGTTGAGATTGTAGCTCCCAAGGAGATGTCACTAGGAGGTAGGATTGGAAGATTAGTTCATGAAGACGCCTCTTCCATCCACTGAGGACATAGTAGGAAGACATCATCTACGAGAAAGCATCCCTCACCAGACACTGTCTGCCTGTGACTTAGTCTTTGACTTCTCAGCCTCCACAACAATGAGGAATAAATTTTCTGTGATTTATAAACTACCCAGCTTATGGTCTTGTTACACCAATCATGCCTTTAGGATAAAAAAAAAAAAAAAAAAGTGAAACAGAAACAAGAGGAAGTCAGTCAAGAAACAAGAGGAAGTCAGTCAAGAAGCAGAAAACCCCAGAGAATACTAAATGCTCAGATATTTCATCTCCCTCGCAAAGCTCTCCATGACAATGGTCATTCTCTAACTTCAGTGTCTAGAGCAGGAAACAAAAAATGTTGCTTCGGGCTGGAGGGATGGCTTAGCAGTTAAGGAGTTTGCCTGCAAAGCCAAAGGAACCAGGTTCAATTTCCCAGGACTCACATTAGCCAGATGCACAAGGGGGCGCACGCACCTGGAGTTCATTTGCAGTGGCTGGAGGCCCTGGTGCACCCATTCTCTCCCTCCCTTCCTCTCTCTCTCTCTCTCTCTCCCTCTTTCTCTGTCAAATCAATAAATAAATAATATTTTTTAAAATGTTGCTTAGTATACTTTAAAGACTTTAAAGATAAAGAATAGAATTTGGGGGGCTGAGAATGGTGGTGCACACCTTTAATTCCAGCATTTGGGAGGCAGCAGTAGGAGGATCACTGTGAGTTCGAGGCCACCATAAGACTACATAGTGAATTCCAGGTCAGCTTGGGATAGAGTGAGACCCTACCTCAAAACAACAACAACAGAAAGAATAAGTGGGCTGAAGAGATGGCTTAGCGGTTAAGGTGCTTGACTGAAAAGCCTGAGGACCCACATTCTACTCTCTAGACCCCATGTTAGCTAGACGCACAAAGGTGACACAAGTGCAAGGTCGCACATGCCCACTAGGTGGCACAAGTGTCTGGAGTTGGATTTCAGTGGCTGAGGCCCTGGCATGCCAATTCTCTACCTCTCCTTTCTCTCTTGCTCTCTCTAAAAATAGAAAGGAAGAAAGGAAGGGAGGGAGGGAAGGAGGGAGGAATAATAGGCTTTGGGGGGTTAGAGAGATGGCTCAACAATTAAAGTGCTTGCTTGCAGGGCCTGACAGCCTGAGTTCAATTCCCCAGTGCCACGTAAAATCAGATACACAGGGCGGTTTAGTGCATGCGTCTAGAGTTCATATGCATTGGCAGGAGGCCCTGGTGTACCCATACTTTCTCTTTCTCTCCTCCTTATTAATAAATAAACAAATAAATATTTAAGCCGGGTGTGGTGGCACACACCTTTAATCCCAGTACTCAAGAGGCAGAGGAAGGTGGATCGCTGTGAGTTTGAGGCTACTCTGAGACTACATAGTGAATTCCAGGTCAGCATGGTCTACAGAGCAAGACCCTACACCTCACAGAACAAAAACCTGGGCTGGAGAGATGACTTAGCAGTTAAGGCACTTGCCTGAGAAGCCCTAGGACCCAGGTTCAATTCCCCAGTACCCACATAAGCCAGATGCAGGTGGCACATGTGCCTGGAGTTCGTTTCCAGTGGATAAAGGCCCTGGAGTGCCCATTCTCTTCCTCCTCCCTTCCCTCTCTCTTTCTGCTTCTTTCCAAGAAAGAAAGAAACAAACAAACAAGCAAGCAATGTTAAAAGGTGAGGCCTAGTAGAAGGTTTTTAGGTCACTGGAAGGAATGTCCTTGAAGGGAATAGCAGGACCTTTACTTCATGTGTAAACCCTTACCTCATGGAGTTTGTTTGTGGTGGCTACAGGCCCTGATATGCCCATTTTCTCTGTCTCTCTCTCTCTCTCTCATAGGTAAATAAATAAAATATTTAAAAAAAAACAGAGCCAGGCGTGGTGGCACACACCTTTAATCCCAGCACTTGGGAGGCAGAGGTGGGAGGATCGGTATGAGTTCTAGGCTACCCTAAGACTATAGAGTGAATTCCAGGTCAGCCTGGGCTAGAGTGAGACCCTACATTGAAAACCCAAAACAACAACAAAAACCCAAAACTGAAACAAAACATGAAAGGAAGGGGATTACTTATGAAGAAGTATGGATTCAGTGGGAGTGGGAGGGGGTTAAGAGAGAATAATGGGATGCCAATATGATAAAAATACATTATATACATGCATAAATTGTCACAAATAAGGTAAAAATACAAATATTAAAAGTGAATAACTTTGCCTCCCCTCTTTGAGATCCACTGCCTCTCATTCCCTCACTCTGCACACCTTAAATGTAAGCAGCCACACAGCAAGGGCACAATGTCCTCAAAGGGCCTCACAAAACCCAGCCTTGTTAGGAAGCTACTCACAGATTCTCCTGTAGCTTGCTTGAGTCCTGCTTAGTTCCTAGTTGGCTCATCAAATTCTTTATCTGAGTAGCTGGAGAAAGAGGGGGAAAAAAAGAGATTTATTTAAAAGATTTAAATACAGGGGCTAGAGAGATGGCTCAGTGGTTAAGGCACTTGCCTGCAAAGCCTAACAACCTGAGTTTGATTCCCCAGTACCCACTTAAGTAGTGCATGTATCTAGAGTCTATTTGCAGAGGCTAGAGGCCTGGCATGCCCGTTTTCTCTTTTGCCAGGTATGGTGGCATACGTCTTTAATCCCAGCACTCAGGAGACAGAGGTAAGAGGATCACTGTGAGTTTGTGGCCAGCCTGGGACTACAGAATGAGTTCCAGCCTGGGCCAGAGTAAGAACCTACCTTGAAAAAAACGAAGGATAAAGGTAGGTTGCACATATGGTTCAGTAGTTAACAGTACTTCCCACACAAGCATGAAGGCCTGAGGGGGCACTGAGATCATTCACGTTTGAGTTCCCCATCACTGACATAAACAGCCCAGTGTGGCCAAAAATGCCTGTAACTCCAGTCCTGTGGGAAGCAGAGACTGAAAATTCAATGGGGCTCCTGAAAAAACCATCAAGCCCCAGAACCAGTGAGAGACTCTGCCTCAAGGAAACATGCAAATGAGCAATGAAGGAGACACCTGACGTTTCTCCTCTTGCCTCTTCATACTTACACGGCATGCCATCTGTATACACGTCTGTAAATCACACACACAACTAATACCACACATACTGCACACACACTCAAGGAGCAATGCATTCATCATAAGCACCCTACTTCACACATCACTGGCCTCTTCACACCCTACATGAGTTTATACAACTAACAGAAATCATGCTACCGTCAAAATCTCGGCATGTACATTGCTCTACCAACAACTTACAAAGTTCGATTTTTTTCTACAGGGTAACTATGTCACTAAATTAAAGGCGGTAGTTTTGTTTATTGTCCCCCAAGAAGTTACTAATTGATCCACATATCCTATGGTGCTGGTTGAAAATTTCATCACCTTTAGGACTGGAAAGGTAGTAAATTGCTCAAGGACCTAGGTTCAGTCCCCAGAACCACCACCATTAAAAAAAAATTTAAAAAAAAAAAAAAAAAAGGCAAGGAGGAGAATCACTACCTTTGGAAGGGTTTCAATACCAATGTCAATTTTTGTTGTTGTTGTTTGTTTTTTGAGGTAGGGTCTTGCTCTAGCCCAAGCTGACCTAGAATTCACTATGTAGTCTCAAGCTGGCCTCCAACTCAGGGCAATCCTACCTCTGCCTCTCAAGTGCTGGGATTAAAGGTGTGCACTACCATACCTGGAAATTTTATTTTAAAATGCATTTTCATTTATGGGCTAGAGAGATGGTTCAGCAGTTAAGGCACTTGCCTGCAAAGCCTAGTGACCTGGGTTCGATTCCTCAGTACCCACGTAAAGCACAAAGTGGTACAAGCATCTGGAGTTTGTGATGACTGGAGGCCCTAGAGTGCCCATTCTCATTCTCTCTGTCCCTCTCTTCTATCTCTCTGTTTGCAAAGAAATAAATAAAAAATATTTTTAAATTTTTTCATTTATGCATCCACAAGTTAAGGGGTAGGGAGGAATGGGTATGCCAGGGCCTCTCATCACTACAAATGAACTCCAGATACTTTGTGCATCTGGCTTTACCTGGGTACTTGGAAATCAAACCTGGGCCAGTAGGCTTTGCAAGTAAGAATCTTTAACAACTGAGCCATCTCTCCAACCCTAAATATTTGTGTGTGTGTGTGTGTGTGTGCGCGCGCGCGTGTGCGCGCACGTGCGCACCAGGGACTCTTGCCTCTGCAAATGAATGCCAGACACATGTACCATATTTGGCGTCTGGCTAGGGAACTGAAACCAAGACAGCAGGCAACAAGTGCCTTTAACCACTGAGCAATCCCCCAACCATTCAAATTTTGAAAAACATTGTATTTTTATTTATTTACGAGAGTGAAAAGGGGGACAGAAAGAGGAGAAAATGGGCGTACCAAGTCCTCTAGGTACTGCAAAATCCAGACACATGTGCTACCTTGTACATGTGTACTGGGGAATCAAACCTAGGTCCATAGGCTTTGCAGGCTAGTGCCTTAACCGCTAAGGTGCCTGGCCCACCACTCAATTTCTAGGAGAAAAAAAAAAGTCTTCCTTTATTTTGTTTTGGAGACAGGGTCTCAATTCTACAGCCCAGCCTGGCCTCAAATTCAGTGATCCTGCTTCAGCCTTCTAAGCACTGGGATTACAAGCATGAGCCTGGCTTTCAAAAAAAGGCTTTAGGGCTGGAGAGATGACTAGTGGTTAAGTGCTTGCCTGTGAAGCTTAAGGACCAGGTTCAAGGCTCGATCCCCAGGACCCACGATAGCCAGATGCACAGGGGGGTGCACGCATCTGCAGTTCATTTGCAGTGGCTGGAAGCCCTGGCGCGCCCATTTTCTCTCTCTATCTGCCTCTTCTCTCTGTCTGTCACTTACAAATAAATAAATAAAAATAAACAAAAAAAAATTTTTTTAAAAAGGCTTTAATTCTTGGGTGCTGGGGATGTAGTTCAGTTGGTAGAATGCTTGCCTAGTAGGCACAAACTGTATTATACTCTGCTCCACAACAACCAGACATGATGGCACATGCCTATAATCCCAGGACTGGGAAGAAGGATCAAAATTTTCAAAGTTATCCTTGCTGCATAGTGAGTTCAAGGTCAGCCTGAGATACATGAGACCCTGTCCAAAATCTAACTAACTAACTAAATAAATAAATAAAATTTTAAATTCATCAAAACTAACTTTTTTATTTATTTATTTATTTATGAGAGAGAGAAAGAGAGAGAGATAGAGAGAGAATGGGCGCACCAGGGCCTCCAGCCACTGCAAACGAACTCCAGACACATGTGCCCCCTTGTGCATCTGGTTTAAGGGGGTACTGGGGAATTAATCCTAGGTCCTTTGGCAGGCAAACACCTTAACCGCTAAGCCATCTCTCCAGCCCCAAACTAATTTTTCTAGAGCAATTATTTTTTGGAAGACAATGTGCATTTATTGACAGGTTAACAATGACTGAGCTATGTTTTTGTTGTTGTTGTTTTTTGGTATTTTGAGGTAGGGTCTACTTCTAGCCAAGGCTGACCTGGAATTCACTATGGAGTCTCAGGCTGGCCTGGAACTCTCAGCAATCCTCCTATCTCTGCCTCCCAAGTGCTGGGATTAAAGGTAAATGCCACCACGCCTGGCTGGGATTAAAAGTGTACACCTTGCCAGGTGTGGTGGAGCATGCCTTTAATCCCAGCATTTGGGAGGCAGAGGTAGGAGGATCGCTGAGAGTTCCAGGCCAGCCTGAGACTCCATAATGAATTCCAGGTCAGCCTGAGTTAGAGTGAAACCCTACCTTGAACCCCCCCCCCCAAAAAAAAGTGTACACCTTGAGCATTAAAAATTTTTTAAATATTTTAAAAGTTTAATTTAATTTAATTTATTTATTTGAGAAAGAGGAAAGGTAGACAGAGAGAGAAAGAAGGAGAAAATGGGCATGCCAGGGCCTCCAGCCATTACAAACTCCAGAGGCATGCACCACATTGTGCATCTGGCTTATGTGGATTCTGGGGAATTGAACCTGGATTCTTAGGCTTTGCAGGCAAGCACCTTAACTGCTAATCCATCTCTCCAGCCCTTGGTTGAACATTTATATGTATTAAGTACTCTACTACTAAGAGTTCTCTTACCAACTTTCACAACATCAATCTGAAATAGACCTACCATCACTTTATAAATAAGGAAATGTGCAGGGCGTGGTGGCGCACATCTTTAATCCCAGCACTGGGAAGGCAGAGGTAGGAGGATTGCCATGAGTTCCAGTGAAACTACATAGTGAATTCCAGGTCAGCCTGAGCTAGAGTGAAACACTACGTCAAAAATAAATAAATAAATAAATAAAATAAATAAATTAAAAAAATAAAAACTTAGGAAATGTACTTAGTGAAACATTTATATAAGCATACACAATAAGCAACAGAGCAAAAGTTCAGTCTCAGAGGACCACACAAATGGCTTAGCGGTTAAAGTGCTCACCTGCAAAGCAGGTTCAATTCCCTAGAATCCACATAAGCCAGATGCACAATTTGGTGCATGCATCTGGAGTTTGCAATGGCTGGAGGCCATTTGAGATATATATATATATATATATATATATATATATTTTTTTTTTTTTTTAAACCAAGTGTGGTGGCCTATATTTGTATTCCTAGCACTCAGGAGGCTGAGGAAGGAGGATTATTAAAGGTTTAAGGTCAGACTGATATGTGAATTTAAGGATGTATGGGCTGTATAGTGAGACCCTGTCTGCAAAACTAATTTTTTTCCCCAAAAAATTAAAAAAAAAATTTTTTTTTTTTAAAAAAATTTTTTTTTTTAAAAAAAAAAAAAAAAACCCCCCCCTTTTTTAAAAAAAAAATTGGGGCTTTTAAAAACCCAAAAGGGGGGGGCCAAAAAAGGGGGGGCCCCTTTCCCCCCCCCTTTTTTAAAAAAAATTTTTGGGGGAAAAAAAAAACCCCCCCCCCCCCAAAAAAAAAAAAAAAAAAAAATTTAAAAAAAAAAAAAAAAAAAAAGGAAAAAAATTTTTTTTAAAAAAAAAAAAAGGTTTTAAAAAAAAAGGGGGGGGGGATTAAAGGGAAATTTTAAAAAAAATTTAAAAAAAAAAAGGGTTAAAAAAAGGGGGAAAAAAAATTTAAAAAAAAGGGGTTTTTTTTTTTTTTTAAAAATTTTTTTTTTTTTTTTTTTTAAAAATTTTTAAAAATTTTTTTTTTTTTAAAAAAAAGGGGAAAAAAAGGAAAAACCCCCGGGGGGTTTTTAACAAACAAAAAAAATTTTTTCTAGCATTTTGGAATTGGAAGCAAGACGATCAGAAATGAAAGTCAGGACCTTGCTTTGGCAGCACATATACTAAAAGTGGAACTAGCAGAGAAGATTGGCATGGCTCCTGTGCGAAGATGGCACATAAATTTGTGAAGCATTCCATATTAAAAAAAAGAAAAGAAAAGAAAAAGAAGAGGGAATCAAAGCCAGACTGGGTTACATGAGACCCTACTCAAAAAATAAAACAGGGCTGAAGAGATGGCTCATGGGCTAAGGCATGTGCCTGTAAAGACTGACAGCCTGAGTTCTATTCCCCAGTACCCATGTAAAGCCAGATGCACAGTGGTACATGTGTCTGGAGATCATTTGCAGAGGCTGGAAGCTCTGGCACGCCCATTCTCTCTCTCTCTCTCTCTCTCTCTCATAGGTAAATAAATAAATAAATAAATTAAAAAAAAAAAAGTCCCAGGGCTGGAAAGATAGCTTAGTGATTAAGTGCTTGCCTGTGAAGCTTAAGGACCAGGTTCAAGGCTCGATCCCCAGGACCCACGTTAGCCAGATGCACAAGGGGGCGCACGCATCTGGAGTTCGTTTGCAGAGGCTGGAAGCTCTGGCACGCCCATTCTCTCTCTCTCTCTCTCTCTCTCTCTCTCTCATAGGTAAATAAATAAATAAATAAATAAAAATAAACAAAAAAAATTTTTTTAAAAAGGCTTTAATTCTTGGGTGCTGGGGATGTAGTTCAGTTGGTAGAATGCTTGCCTAGTAGGCACAAACTGTATTATACTCTGCTCCACAACAACCAGACATGATGGCACATGCCTATAATCCCAGGACTGGGAAGAAGGATCAAAATTTTCAAAGTTATCCTTGCTGCATAGTGAGTTCAAGGTCAGCCTGAGATACATGAGACCCTGTCTAAAATCTAACTAACTAACTAAATAAATAAATAAAATTTTAAATTCATCAAAACTAACTTTTTTTATTTATTTATTTATTTATGAGAGAGAGAAGAGAGAGAGATAGAGAGAGAATGGGCGCACCAGGGCCTCCAGCCACTGCAAACGAACTCCAGACACATGTGCCCCCTTGTGCATCTGGCTTAAGGGGGTACTGGGGAATTAATCCTAGGTCCTTTGGCAGGCAAACACCTTAACCGCTAAGCCATCTCTCCAGCCCCAAACTAATTTTTCTAGAGCAATTATTTTTTGGAAGACAATGTGCATTTATTGACAGGTTAACAATGACTGAGCTATGTTTTTGTTGTTGTTGTTTTTTGGTATTTTGAGGTAGGGTCTACTTCTAGCCAAGGCTGACCTGGAATTCACTATGGAGTCTCAGGCTGGCCTGGAACTCTCAGCAATCCTCCTATCTCTGCCTCCCAAGTGCTGGGATTAAAGGTAAATGCCACCACGCCTGGCTGGGATTAAAAGTGTACACCTTGCCAGGTGTGGTGGAGCATGCCTTTAATCCCAGCATTTGGGAGGCAGAGGTAGGAGGATCGCTGAGAGTTCCAGGCCAGCCTGAGACTCCATAATGAATTCCAGGTCAGCCTGAGTTAGAGTGAAACCCTACCTTGAACCCCCCCCCCCCAAAAAAAAGTGTACACCTTGAGCATTAAAAATTTTTTAAATATTTTAAAAGTTTAATTTAATTTAATTTATTTATTTGAGAAAGAGGAAAGGTAGACAGAGAGAGAAAGAAGGAGAAAATGGGCATGCCAGGGCCTCCAGCCATTACAAACTCCAGAGGCATGCACCACATTGTGCATCTGGCTTATGTGGATTCTGGGGAATTGAACCTGGATTCTTAGGCTTTGCAGGCAAGCACCTTAACTGCTAATCCATCTCTCCAGCCCTTGGTTGAACATTTATATGTATTAAGTACTCTACTACTAAGAGTTCTCTTACCAACTTTCACAACATCAATCTGAAATAGACCTACCATCACTTTATAAATAAGGAAATGTGCAGGGCGTGGTGGCGCACATCTTTAATCCCAGCACTGGGAAGGCAGAGGTAGGAGGATTGCCATGAGTTCCAGTGAAACTACATAGTGAATTCCAGGTCAGCCTGAGCTAGAGTGAAACACTACGTCAAAAATAAATAAATAAATAAATAAAATAAATAAATTAAAAAAATAAAAACTTAGGAAATGTACTTAGTGAAGCATTTATATAAGCATACACAATAAACAACAGAGCAAAAGTTCAGTCTCAGAGGACCACACAAATGGCTTAGCGGTTAAAGTGCTCACCTGCAAAGCAGGTTCAATTCCCTAGAATCCACATAAGCCAGATGCACAATTTGGTGCATGCATCTGGAGTTTGCAATGGCTGGAGGCCATTTGAGATATATATATATATATTTTTTTTAAACCAAGTGTGGTGGCCTATATTTGTATTCCTAGCACTCAGGAGGCTGAGGAAGGAGGATTATTAAAGGTTTAAGGTCAGACTGATATGTGAATTTAAGGATGTATGGGCTGTATAGTGAGACCCTGTCTGCAAAACAAACTAAACAAAAAAAAATTTTTTCTAGCATTTTGGAATTGGAAGCAAGACGATCAGAAATGAAAGTCAGGACCTTGCTTTGGCAGCACATATACTAAAAGTGGAACTAGCAGAGAAGATTGGCATGGCTCCTGTGCGAAGATGGCACATAAATTTGTGAAGCATTCCATATTAAAAAAAGAAAAGAAAAGAAAAAGAAGAGGGAATCAAAGCCAGACTGGGTTACATGAGACCCTACTCAAAAAATAAAACAGGGCTGAAGAGATGGTTCATGGACTAAGGCATGTGCCTGTAAAGACTGACAACCTGAGTTCTATTCCCCAGTACCCATGAAAAGCCAGATGCACAGTGGTACATGTGTCTGGAGATCATTTGCAGCAGCTGGAGGCCCTGGCATGCCCACTCTCTCTCTTAATTAAAAAAAAAAAAAGTCCCAGGGCTGGAAAGATAGCTTAGTGAGTAAGGTGCTTGCCTGCTAAGCCTAAGTACCCAGATTTGATTCCCCAGGACCCACATAAGCCAGATGTACAAGGTGGTGCATGTGTCTAGAGTTCATTTGCACTGGCTAGAAGCCCTGGTGTGCCCATTCTCTCTCTTCTAATATCTCTCTCTCTGCCTCCTTCTCTCTCTGCCCCCCCCTCTCTCTCTCTCAAATAAATAAAATTAAAAAAAAAATCCCCCCCCCAAAAAAAAAACCTTTAAAAAAGGGCTGGGCATGGTGGCTCATGCCTTTAATCCCAGAACATGGGAGGCAGAGGTAGGAGGACTGCTGTGAGTTCAAGACCACCCTGAAACTACATAGTGAATTCCAGGTCAGGCTGGATTAGAGAGAAACCCTACCTCAAAAAACAAATTAAATAAATAAAAAAAAATTGGATCTGGCGATGGTGCACGCCTTTAATCCTAGCACTCAGGAGGCAGAGGTAAAAGTATCACTGTGAGTTCAAGGCCACCCTGAGACTACAGAGTGAATTCCAGGTCAGCCTGGGCTAGAGCGAGACCCTACTTTGAAAAAACAATAAATAAATAAATAAATAATAAAATAAAATAAAAAATCAGGCTGGAGAGATGGTACTTACCTGTGAAGCCTAAGGTCTCATGTTTGACTCTCCCGGTCCCACATAAGCCAGACGCACAGTGATGCAAGCATGCAAGGTCACACATGCGCACAAGGGGCACACACACCTGGAGTTCAATTGCAGTAACTAGAGGCCCTGGCATGCCAATTCTCTCTCTCTCTCTCTCTCTCTCTCTCTCTCTGTCATTCTCTGTCACTCTCACATAAAAAAAGAAAAAAAAAAAAGCTAAATAAGGAAAAATAAATAAAACAGCCAGGCATGGTAGCACATGAATTTGACTCCAGCACACAGAGGCAGAGGTAGAAGGATCACGTGAGTTTGAGGCAAAGCCAAAGGACCCAGGTTTGATTCCCTAGGACCCATGTAAACCAGATGCACAAGGCTGTCCTTGCGTCTGTCTGTAGTTCCTTTGTAGCAGTTGAAGTCCTTGGTGCACTTATTCTTTCTCTCTATCTGTCTATCTGTTCTCACTCACTCAAATAAAAAAATATAAAATAAAATTTAAAACAATCCCCAAAGTGAAGAATATACAGATTTGGAGTATTTCAGATTATGATTTATAACTTTTTTTTCTAATTTCCAGACCATGTTTTCTGTAAAAATATGATTCCAATTTTATAGTAGAAATATAGGATTCACATGATTAAAACTATTTTTGGCTGCCAGGCATAGTTGCACATACCTGCAATCCCAGCACCTAGGAGGTGGATGCAGGAGGATCAGGAACATAAGGCCATCCTCTACTACATAGTAAGTTTGAGGCCAGTCTGAGCTACACGAGACTATAAGAGCCAAAGGAAGGGGAGGACTCCTTACAACGTGCTCCTCCAGACACAAAATGGCCTGGATATCCATGACCTCACAGTGCCTGACACTACCTACACAAAACCATCATAATAGGAGGAAAAGATCATGACATCAAAATAAAACAGAGACTGATTGAGAGGGGGAGGGGATATGAAGGAGAGTAGAGTTTCAAAGGGGAAAGTGGGGAAAGGGAGGGAATTACCATGGGATATTGTTTACAATCATGGAAGTTGTCAATAAAAAAAATAATGATAAAAAAATTAAAAAGAAAAACAGAGCTAGGATGGCTGGAGACTTCAAGTTAAGATGGTGGCATAGAAACCATGCCAAAGCAGCCTAGGGGACAAACCGCAAAAAAAAAAAAAAAAAAAAAAAAAAAACCAGCAAAATACACTCTTCCACTAAAAAGTGAAAGTGTATAAGAAATTATCAACCACAGCAGAGAAGCAGGAGAGATCCAGAGCGTCTAGAGACCACAGAAGCAGGCAGAAGCGGCTCCAGCAGTGGTGGCATCAGGTCTGTGTAGCCACGGCCGCCAGTCTCAGCCTGAGCCGCAGAAAAAGCCAGGTGAGGAAACTTTCCACTCACATCAACCTCCACGCAAACTCAAGAAACATGAAGGGGGCAGCAGGGAAGAACGGAAAGGCTCCTGAGGAAGAGGACCGCAAGGACCAGCAGGAGAACTTCGGCCACCATCCACAGCCTCCCCTCCCCCAACCACAAGTGCCGCCAAGTAACAGAGACCTGGAGAAGGGAACTCACACACACAGCACCCAGGACAGGCGATCAGAGCAGCAACCCAGCCAGCCCACCTGAGCCCACGGTGCAGCAAAAAGAGACCCAAGCAGGCGCGCAGCAGAACTGAGACCAAAGCCATCCCAAAAGGTAATTGGAATTACACCAGGTTAGTACCCACCAAATAAACCTGGTATATAGGCTTGCATCAGAAGTGTTAATTGCACCTTCCATGTCAGGGTAAATTATATGTTAAATTTGATGGATGGTCAGATTTGCCATTCTTTTTTTTTTTAAATATTATTTATTTGAAAGACATATGGACTGAAGGCCAAAAAAATAAATAAATAAAAATAAAAAAGATAATGGACTGAAGGACCCTACCTCGAAAAACCATAAAAAGTTCTACATTCCTAGCCATCAAGGAAATGCAAATTAAAACTACATTGAGATTCCATCTCATTCCTGTCAGATTGGCTACCATCATGAAACCAAATGACCATAAATGCTGGTGAGGATGTGGAAAAAGAGGAACCCTTCCACGCTGTTGGAGGGAATGCAATCTGGTCTAGCCATTGTGGAAATCAGTGTGGAGGTTCCTGAGACAGCTAAAAATAGATTTACCATATGACCCAGCAATACCACTCCTAGGCATATATCCTAAGCAATCATCTCACTACTTTAGAGATACTTGCTCAACCATGTTTATTGTAGCTCTATTCATAATAGCTAGGAAATGGAACCACCCTAGATGTCCCTCAACTGATGAGTAGATAACGAAGATGTGGCACATTTACACAACTGAGTTCTACTCAGTGGTACATAAAAATAAAATTATGAAATTTGCAGGAAAATAGATGGATCTGGAAAGGATTATACTTAGTGAGGTAAAACCCAGAAAGCCAAATGTCACATGTCCTCTCATGATGTGGATCCTAGCTACAAATGATTGGACTTTTATGTGAGTATGAATAAAACTCAGTAGCAAAGGCCAGTAAGCTAGAATGGGGATATAAAGGGAACAGGAAGGGAGGGAGAAGGGGACTTAGTAGGATGGTATTGTATGTATGTAAGTAGAAGAGTAGATTAATGGGGGTAAAAAGGCCTAAGTGAAGTCAGGGGAAGAGATTGAGTAAAGGAAAGGTGGAATGAGGACTAATCAAAATCTAAGAGGATATAAATAAGTTATATCGAAACCTCCATTTTTGTACAGTGGAACAGACAGAATCCATAGAGTGTTACTAGAAAATTTTCAGTGCCAGGGATGGATACCTTCCAGTGAGTTGTTGGCCAGGGAGGTCACTGATGCCCCCAAAACATTATAGGCCATTGCCAAGGCCTTTGGTTTCCCACCAGGAATAAATGGTAAAACCCTATTGCTGAAGACACCACATACTTTGGCTGCAAGTTCACTGAGAAATCCTCCTAGAGCTGAGCTGATAACCTCCTCCATGCAGACCAGCTGACAGAAAGACAGAAAAAGTTATGCTGCATGCAGTTCAGTGGTAGAGAGAGAAGTCACC